>CAOJBJ011011101.1:0-11554 GCA_948291685.1 Euphorbia celastroides | reverse complement strand
AGATCGTTATATGTTTACAAAATGACACTATAGATTATTATAGGTTCACAAAATGACATTATAAATCATTATAGATTAACAAAATTACATTATAGATCATTATAAGTAAGTGAAATGACATTATAGATCATTATAGATCGTTTTAGATTCACAAAATGATATTATAGATCATTATAGATATATATTTAAAAAAATGACATTATAAATCATTATAGATTTACAAAATAACATTATAGATCATTATAAGTTTACGAAATGACGTTATAGATTACTATAAATTTACAAAATGACATTATAGATCATTATACATCATTATATATTTACAAAATGATATTATAGATCAGTTATATATTTATAAAATGCCATTATAAATTATTATAGGAAATTATATATGCACTACAAATGCGAGATTAGATGCCTTTGATATGGAAAAGTAATAGTTATTTTACAACTAACATAATTAAAGACAACGCATGAATAAAGTCCTTTAGATATGAAAAGAGCGGGTGATGAATAAATATCAGCAAATTTCTAGATCAGTTTGTGAGGGAATTATAACAAATTTGTGAAAATGAGTATAGGTTTCGTAGAGTAGGAAACACACAAGCTTTAAATTAATTGAACATCATTTGAAGAAATATAATCAAAACAACACTCCATAATTGACCCATAAAGTAATTGATTGTTGAAGCCAGAAAAACACAAGCATAATTACAGCAACTAAATTAACACTAAACACTGACACATTAGCAGTACATGAACTTTCGAACATCACAATTAAGCAACAAATTAACACAAACAATCTTATTCACAAATCAACGGAGAAGAGCAATAGAATCAGGAAAAGCAGCGAGATTGACATTAATGGAGACCTCGTCTTCTTGTTCATCGATTTTCATCATTTTCGGAAACCGGAGCCGGAAGATCGATGCATAAGCAGAGATCTTGGACAGGGAAGAGGGGGAAGGCGAAGAGGTTCTGGGAGGGGTGAGTCGCCAGAAAGGTGGGATCTATACCCGGCGAAATGAGACGGCAGATCTGGATCTCAGGCTTTTTTAGTTTTCTTTTTTGTTTATGGACTGACCTCAAGTACTAGTATTAGTATGAAGATGGGGCTAATAATTAGCACTTTTATAGACTCGAACTGAAGTGTGTAAAAAAGGAGTGCCTAAACCCGTTCCATTAATAACACATGAACAGGTTACTAATTGGTCTTTCGTCAAATGGTACACCTTCCAATTTATTGGTGGAATGTCTTGGATTCAAAACTCAATCACTTCAAAAATTTACTAATTATTAAAAAAAATCACATGAACAAGTTAAAAAGTCTGCACATGTCAACATGTTGGCAGCTTGTCAAGTGGGATTAATTCATTTTGGATCTAATGAAAGAAAAGAGGCTGAAAATTGCACTATCAACTAACGTCGTTGATTGTATTCCTATTTTCCAAAAAAACAATTTGACGTTGTTGATTGAAATCTGCATATACAATACAAAAAAGTTGCTATATCTCTGCAATTATTTTCCTATACAATACAAAGCTGTTTCTGTGTAGCTCAGCAACGTGTGGAGTTAAAGAGTCCAACATTTTGCTGAAATTGATTTTATTTTAATTTTTCTCTTGCTTTAATTAGCATCATTTTCTATTTTCTTTTCTTGTTTTCTTTTTTGAATCATATTTTAATTGAAGAATTAAAAAATCTCCATTTTTAGGCTCATCATTATTATTATGGGGCCGAATGCATTTGGATACCGCTGAACTTGTTCATTTTTTTTGTCTCGCACTCCTGAACTTTCAAAAGTTTTTTTGCCCCTCTGAACTTTTTAAAAAGTGTCTCTCACTCTTTTGGATACGACATGTCACCTCTTGATTGGATGACATGTTTGAAAAATCAAATCAATCAGAAGTCAACACGTGACACATAAAGGGTGAAAGAAACTTTTGAATGTTTTTGAAGAGGGTCAACACGTGACACATAAAGGGTGAAAGAAACTTTTGAATGTTTTTGAAGAGGGTGAGAGAAACTTTTAGAAAGTTCAGGGGGCGAGAGAAACTTTCAAAAGTTCAGAGGTGCCGGACAAAAAAATGAACAAGTTCAGGGAGATCCGATGGATTTCGCCTAATTAGGGCCCGTGAAATTTCTTTTTGATACGACAACCAGAAAAAGGGCCTCAAGTTTAGTACATTGGTGACTAAATAAATTTCTAATGTTTTTTTTTTTGTGAAGAGGAGGATTGGGAATTGAAAAAACCAACAATGAAAAGTAATCAATATTAGGTCTTGCCAATTTTTCATAATAATTCACAAGAAATTACATTTTTAGTGGGGAAAATTTAGTGGCAAAAATACTTTTGCACCAAAAGTAGTATATTTGAGACAACAGAAAATTTTCGTCACAAAAAATTGCTTTATAGTAGCGAATCTCTCTTCCGCCACTAAATCACACACTTCAGGGGCAAACATTCATATATCGCCACAATTAATGTGTTATGTTGTGGGGAAAGTGAAAAGCGCCACTAAAATATGTAAAACTATAGAGAAATTTCTAAACTCACTACTGTTGGTGAGTCATATGGGGAACAATGAAATCACCACGAAATTTAAAATAACTAGTGGGGAACTACAAAGTGCCACTAAAACACAAGGAATTAGTGACACGCTACTAAAACTCGCCAAAGTAGATGCACTATACAATGGAGAATTAACAAAATCACCACTATTGATAACTATCAATATTTAATGAAAATTTACAAATTGGTCAAAAAGGATCTTTTGCTACTCACTTTTATAGTTTTTCCATTTTCAGGTAAACCTTAATCCAAAAGGGACCAAAACCCCTTTGCCTACATCTCTTGAAAAGCTCTTCATCCCTCTAGGTTTGAATAAGCTCCGAAGTATTATTTGCAACTATATCTAAATGTTGAGTACATTATTTTTTTCAACTTATTTTTCCGTTCAATTTAGTTACATTTCATTAAGCTTCAATTGAGTTTAGCTTTATTGATAAGTTCCACTAAGTTTCAAAAAAGTTTCCTTTGATTTTATTAAGTTTTGATAAATTTTACTTAAAGTTCAATAAATTTCGATTAGTTCTATATAAGTTATTTCAATACGCTTCAGTCAAGTCTCATTTCAGTTCAATTCTGATACTTTCAATTAAGTTGAAAAGAAACATGACCTAGCTGTAATTTCTAACATATGAAGAATGGTCAATTGATTGAGCCTATAGTGCAGTTTATGAATTATCGCTCATACAAAGAGATAAAACATCAGAATTTGCTTCATAGTTACCACTACAAAAACGTAGATAAAGAACTAAACTTGAATTGAGCTATATTTCTCTTGCATGCCGATCTTCTTCATTACGTGAAAACTATGGAGCACATAGTCCAACGGGTTGATATTTATGAAGGATTATTGATAAAATCAAGAAAGAAAACTGAATTGCAAAAAACTCAGGGAGTTTATTCATCTCAACTCAAATTTACAAAAGATATTATTCTTTTCAGGTTTATAAATTTACCATAGTGGATCGTTAAATCGGGAATTTCCACTTCACACCCGGCAGAAACAACTTGATCGCTTAAAATTATGGCTCCTATCATTGAAAATGTTGCTAGAATCACACATGTTTGAGGTTTTAAATTTGCCATTTTTCTGTTTTGTTACTTAGTTTTAGTAATTAAGATATTTGATTTTTTGAATGATCATGTACATGCCTCTTTATATAGATTAGCGGTCATTTTCTTCTTGTAATTGGTAGTTTAAGTTATTGACTGAGGAATTTAGAGCAAACTCAAAAGTTTTTGATTTTGTAAAATCTGTGAACATTTATTTGCAGTGAAAAAGATATTGAAAGAAGCTACTACAAATCTAGGAGGGATATGAAATTCTGTACTTTTTAGGATTCTTTTCCTTTTGTAGGCAATATTGTTTGTTAACTTTGAAACAAATAAATGAAGAATTAATTCTTTGTAATTCGAATTTTAGGATGTAGGTTATTATCTTTTCAACTTATAATTTTAATCGAGCGAGTAAATGGATCGATTATTGTAATATAGAATGTTGCGATCAATTATTGTAATTCACTATAATTATAGAATGTTACAAACAGTTATTACAATTTACTACAATTACAATTCACTACCAGAAAAATGTTACGTTTTACTATAAAAGTTAAAAGAATACCACAATAAAATACAAATACGTTGTTCTCGTGGTACAGTCTGGTTGCTTATAGATTTCTACAGTGTCCATTTCGTCATTCAATAACGTTATTTTTAAAAGAACAACACGTGAGTATAAAACTGGGCTTAACAAAATAATAGCTACATACAATTGGGCTGACGAAATGAATATTGCATGATCCATCTAGGTAAATGAAAAACGTGGTTAAATGTTCTAAATTCAAGTCAGAATAATTTTTCTTATAAATTAATGTACTCTTTTCAAAAAGATTTTACCAAGGAAACTCGAATACGTATATAGTGTAAATAACAGAGTAAACTTACTTCCATATTTTGATCCTAAATCGACTGTAAGGCTGCAACTTCGACCATCGTAAAGTGCTTTGTCCATAAAACTAAAGAGTTTGGCATTGATACCCTTGACTCAATTGAATATCGGATATTAGGAAAAGAGTTCAAACAGTCTGTAACTGAGTTCAATATATCTTGTAGGTTTATTGATGTTGCGCATGCACAAACCAATGAATATAAAACTTTCGTGGTTGATTATCATGTGCACTTCTATCCAAGGGACGCTTGGAAGGAAATATCTTCGGATAATTTGATATATAATGTGCATACCTCCAAGGCAAAACTGTTTGGCAATATATTAATTGTCTCTTGACTTTTGCATTTTTCGCAAGGAAAGACAATTCTAACGTTTGTAACAAGGCTGAATTGTTTTTCTTGTGGTGCATGTAACAGAAATATTAATGTGAACTTGGGATATTGGATTGCACAGAAAATTGATGGAATTATTAGGAACAAGCATTCTTTGGTGTTTGGCTCAATTATTACATGTATCACATTAAATGCAAAGTTGATCAATTTGACCAAACCAAATTTGCTTTTAGCTTATAATCCAACACCATTAGGTTTGGATTCTATGTGAACTATGCAGTTTATGTATAATGATCAATGTGATGGATTTTAGAAGTGGTGCATATCCAGAATGAACCTTATTGTCGGCACTAATCGCTATAGTTCACTTGTAGATCCTTCGAGTTCGAAATATTCACTAAGGACGTCAATGCCAAATTCAATTGATTTGAATCAACTTTGTGAGCTACATTAGCAAACTAATCGTCGAATGCCCATGATGGAAGAGAACATTGCTGCTCTTTTTCAACTCCTCCATCATAGTTGTATGAATCATCAACCCTTGATGGCTAGGAGATTTTTCTTTTCTGATTTCTTTTAGTTTTAGCTTGATCTTGTTGACTTTTGCTTCATATTGAAGACAATGTGAAACTTTGTTTGTGGGAAGAGATGTCAAATGTTATGCTTTTGCTTTGAGTCCTTTAAATGACTTAAATTTTCATGACTTGGTGACTTTCATTTGCCTTGGTGACTTAAATTTTCATGACTTGATGTCAAATCTATTTGGGCAATGTTTTAGTTTGGAAAGTTCAATCAAATTGAAATACATGTTACTTGGTACAAAGCTTTCCTTTCAAGTGAGAGTTTTGATTCTCAAAGCACAACACTACATGTGCAATATTTTTTTCTCATATAGTGAGAACTCATGCTTAATCTAATATCTAGGATTCGAATTTAATAACTTTCATGACCACATCAAGTTAGTATACAAACTGATGTTTAATTGAGTTTTGGGCATTTTTTGTTAAAGCATGGTCATGCCGTAAAATGTTTATGAGTTGTCTGATTTCTCTGAATGAGACCAAATTAACCTGAACCTATTCACATTTCTTACAGTTTTACATGCAGCATCGTATAAAGCGAAACCAAAATATATAAAAAAATATTATCTTTTGCAAAGGATCAAAAGTCTCATTAATCTGATGTGTCTTCGTAATTACCAAATTAGGCAGCCTTGGAATGTCATCCATAAGCAGCAATAACAGAATACTAGTCGAATTGTAAGGACAGCTACCATTTGAGTAATTAACCTCCATATGTGGAATCCAACTCCTCATAATTTACTAATATGTACAACAACTCAATCGCAGCTCATAAGCAGGAGCAAGAGATCCTAAGAGAATCAATTATACAACTTTGTTAGATTTAATTGTTCATTCACAAAAAATGCCAACCTCTGCTACTGAACTGGATTTCCCAAATGCATAATGTACAAGAATGTGCATCAATAGAGTTTCTCTTAATTATTTTGACTTTTACCAAATTTTTCAAAAAAAAGAGGAAATGCAAGTAAAGCTGAAGCAACAATGCTTATACATTTAACAGCCAACAATATAACACTACTAATTATTTCTCAAAACATAACGAAAATATATCAACATTGGACCAATTACCAGACTTAACAACAAAACAATATCTTCCCACAAACTGTTTATGAACAGAATTCTGCAGGTTGCAACCATGGAATGCCATCCATGAGCAGTAATAACAGAATTAGTTACGCATGCAACATTCCAACTCCAAAATTCATAACACCAGAAGCTAATGCAACCGAAGATGGAAAAATATGGTTTGCATGAAAGTTAGAATCAACAAGACACCAACAACAACAACCAATATTATACTCCGTTGACTACTGCAGCATTTCTGCTTTAGGGTCGCCTTCCACCTATGTTGTCAAATATGGTAGTGGGCATTCAGATGGTGAATAAAGGCCTCATAGTAGAAGTCATCCATCAATGTAATGCTAGATTTACCTAGTGTATTTATCATTTCAATAACAGAATTATTGCCATGTAGCCTATTTACCATTTCAAATAAGCAAAATAATATCATTCTCTGTGTTGATTCAAATGAAAATAAATTATTTAAAAATATATTTTAACATAACATACATTATACTAGATTCATTAATATTTAATTAAATTATTTAAATATATTTTCAAATGATGTTGACCAAACTGGATAATTTTTGCCCGAAATTGACTAGTTTATGGTACTACCTTAGCAAACAAATCATTTATTGAAACATGCTAGTGCCTTAGAAAGTATCATGGACTAAATTGCAAATTTAACTTAATTACTATATTTATTATTCTTGTTTAACCAAAAATAGCTATTTATGAAGTGTATATAATTTAGAAATTGATATTCCATTCGGCCATGAATCCAAGACCAAATTTGAATGTAAACCCAAACTATGGTCATTCCTGAGCAAGTAAAATGGACTATCTTTAGTTGTGTTTGGGCAATCATTCGTTGTAGCATAATGATGCCTTAGAAAGCATCTATGAACTAAATTGCAAATTTAACTTGGGAAGCCACCAACAACAACTCCTGCATAACAAACAACCCTATCCAAAAATAGTGAAAAGCTACCTCGAAATGGTATTAAAAGAGCAGCTAAGATAGCCCCTAGTTCTTCACAGGCTCCCCAGAAGCAGAAAAAGAAATCACCCATAAAAGCACGTTGTGTTCCTAAGATAACTCATACGCGTTCCCGAATGCCAAAAGCTATATGCGAACCTATTCTTGAATCTCAATTATGAGGAAATTTGAAATTTTCGAAAGCTCAATTTGTGACATTATTTGCTCAAAATTCATTCTTTCACGAAGGGCATTTGACAACACTGTGTTGATCGAGTTCAATTTTGCCAATGAATTTTCACATTTAATTGATAGCATAGGTTGATCATCATTTTTTTATGTTAAAGACCCTGGTTTTGTTGAAATGATTTGAGAATTTTACACCACATTTAAGTTCACTAAAAACAAAGAGTTTGACATTGATACCCCTGACTCAATTGAATATTGGTTATTAGGAAAAGATTCAGACAATTTGTGACCAAGTTCAATATATCTTGTGGGTTTATTGATGTTGCATATGCACAAAGCGATGAATATAAAACTTTCGCAGTCGATTACCATGTGCACTTTTATCCTAGGGACACTTGGAAGGACATGTCTTCGGAAAGTTGGATATGTAATGCGCGTACCTCTAAGACTTATTGGTTAAGAAAAACCCGTTTGGCAATATATTCATCGTCTCTTAGCTTTTACATTCTTCGGAAGGAAAAACAATTCTAGCATTTGTAACAAGGTTGAATTGTTTTTCTTGTGGTGCATGGAACATAGCATCAGGGCCGTCTCGAACATATTCGGGGCCCTGAGTGGAAATTGAATGTGGACCTTGCTTTATAGTTTATACTAAAAAGCACACAAAAAATAAGAAATTAAGTTAAAATAATATGTTAAGAGTAAATCAAGACTGAAGTTGTGATTCTAAAGGTCACAGGTTCGAGTGCACACTCGGGTGGGTAGGGGATGAGGTTTTCCTTTAAATATTGTTTTAAGCCCATTATGAGGCATTTTTTTAAAAAAAAAAATGTATCCGTAAAACTTATTATAAAATATTGTAAGTAAAAATCTGGATAAATTTATAATCAATGAAAAATTAAGGAGAATATGACTAATTGATTACTAACAATTATACAAGGAAATGTGAGTTGTAATAATTTGTAATAAAATATAACAATTGTGATGGAGGTGATAATTTGAGTAATGGATGGGAAATTACATTATTTTTAAAAAATTTGACAGATTCTTAAATGTTGTTTGAAACTAATAATTAATGTTCATTCATATCTCAATTGGTAAAGTTTCGATTTTATTTTTGAAGATATTACATTCAGTATGTTAAATAAGTTTATTTGACGTTGAATTTTTTATAAAAAGTATGTAATAAACAAGAGAAAGTTTATTAGTGTACAATTCCTAAGCTTGTAGAAAATGTGATTCAAACATGATTAATTTGAACTAAGAAAATGCAAAGTAAAAAGAATTTAACATTGAAAAAATAAATAAATAAAGAGGAATGAGTAGGCGAGGATTCGACCCAGCGACATTGGAGAAAAACGCTGACCCTCCGCCGCTGAGCCAGATCGATTACAATGTTACATATTACTAATAAATTTATATATTATATTTGTTTTCTTACATGTATTTTAAACCCGAACACATTTTGGAGGCCCTTCTGTAGTCGGGGCCCCTGAGCGATCGCTCACCATGCTCCTGCTCAGGGCCGGCCCTGCATAGCATTAAGGTGAACTTGGGATGTTAGGTTGCATACCAAATTGATGGAAGTATTAGGTTCAAGCATTATTTGGCGTTTGGCTCAATGATTACACATATTACATTAAATTCAAGGTTGATCAATTTGATCAAACCAAATTTGCTTTTAGCTTATAACTTGACACCATTAAGCTTAGATTCTCCGCGAACTATGGAGGTTCTCTATAACGATCAATGTGATGGCTTTTCAGAAGCAGTGCATATCCAGAACGAACATTGTTGGCAGCGATCGCCATAGTTCACTCGGAGACCCTTCAAGTTTGAATCATTCACCA
Source organism: Euphorbia celastroides (assembly GCA_948291685.1). Lineage (NCBI taxonomy): Eukaryota > Viridiplantae > Streptophyta > Magnoliopsida > Malpighiales > Euphorbiaceae > Euphorbia > Euphorbia celastroides. Next base: position 2,041 of record CAOJBJ011011101.1, on the reverse strand, counting down.
AGGATGTCAAAGCCAACTTCAATTGATTTGAACGAATTCTATGAGCTACATCAACAAATAAATCGTCGAATATCCATAATGGAAGAGAACATTGTTGCTCCTTTTCCACTCCTCGAAAAAGTTCATCCACATCCTCATCCTCCTCCAAAGTAGCATGAATCATTAACACTCATTGGCTAGGGGAGTTTTCTTTTCCGATTTCTTTTAGTTTTAGTTTGAGCTTGTTGACTTTTGCTTCACATTTGAGGACAATTGTGGGAAGGGATGTCAGATGTCATGTTTTTGCTTTATGTCTTTTAGCAATGGAAAATACAATAATTAATTTGTGAAATATTTGTGAGCCGAATTAGACTAAAATCTTTAATTAATGTGACAATAGTATAAGTTTAGCATGTTGATGGAGTTGTAAATATTAAAAATGAATTAAGCTAGCAACATTTTATCCTGATTGAATACATGTGGATTGTGAATATTCTATTAACGATATTAAGTGTGGTCCTATTAAGGAGTAAGTAAAAGTAATAAATTTTAGGGTAAACTTCAAAAACCATCCCTGAAGTTTCGTTATTTCTCAAAAACACCTCTGATATTTTTTTTCTCTCAAACTCACCCCTGAGGTTTTGAGCCGTTATCACAAACACCCATTTCCATCTAAAATTGGTTAAGTGATGACGTGGTAAGGGTATTTTTGTCCAATCCCTATATTTTTACCCATTTACCCAAAACCCTTAAATCATAACCCAAATACCCACCCTAAACCCAAATACCCATAACTCAAAACCTAACCCTAATCTCCTCCTTGCCGTCGCCGGAAAATCGCGATTCTAGTGATGGCACCCGCAACTTCGGCGAAACTCCAAATTTCAGCAACGACACCCCAAACACCCTAAACTCTAGCAAAAATCAATCTGAACCCTCGATTCCGGTGAAATGTAACATCCCATTACATACATCATTTTTACATTTTACATTATACATGACTTGCACATATGATAAGATTGGTATAAGATTTATTTTATGGTATTAGAATCTTATACATTTATGGAATTTCGGTCAATGAAATGAAATAGACAAGGCTAGATGCAACTGCATCATGAACATATAGGAAAAGTAATGAATTGAGTATGCATTTGATTCAATTGTATGGTATAAAGATCATATAAGGAGTTTAGAGGTCGATGGAAGCAAAGTCGGGAGTGAAAAGTGCGCATCGTGCGCTTGGAAATGAAGTTGGGGGCAGGCCAGTGCACGAATTCGTGCACTGGAGAGCACACCGTGCGTTGCGTGTGTGTCTGGAGGTAGGCTAGTGCACGACCTCGTGCTCCAGGGAGCACGACGTGCGCTCGTCATTTTTCTGCCTAAAGTTGTTTTTGTGAATTGTGGTCAACTCGAGGGTAGTTCGGTCTTTTGATCAAGTGAAGCTTATCCTCATAGTATTTGAGGTTATTATTTATAGGAATTAGTATAGAATATATGTATTTAAAAGTATAAGTATGAGTATATGAATTAGTATTGTAAATGATATAAGTAGTAAAGGGCAATTTAGACATTTCTAATCTAAATAATAAAACAAAGAAATAAAAGGGATAAGGACAAGTTTTGGATCAGATTTCATAGCCTTTAGAACCAATAGAAACCAGAAAAAAATTGAAAGAGGGAACTGTGAATACTCGATTTTCCGGCTCCGAAAAGCCAACCGAAGTACAAAGTGCAGCTCCGGTAAAAGCATCCAGAAGTATGCCAATATACCACTCAAAACGTCCACAATAGAACAAGGATCACAGAACTGATCTCGGATTCATTTTTGGAGGTCCGAAACTCCCGAAAATCGCGAAAAACGCAAAAATTGCACCGAACTAGCCCCTCCTGGCCCGGCGCCAGCCTCGGCCTCCTGGCGCCGGCCTTAGCGCCGACGCTGTGTCGCCGGCGCCAGCCGTGGCGCTGTAGCGTCGGCGACGGCGCCAAGGCGCCAGTGACGGCACCCTGGCGCCAAAAATCCCGAATTTTCACCTATAAATAGGCCCCTTGACCTCAGTATTCC
>CAOJBJ011010821.1:0-11058 GCA_948291685.1 Euphorbia celastroides | reverse complement strand
GATTTAATATCTGTTGTAATCTCTTTTCACTCTCTGTGAGAAATAGAAAATCTTATCTTTCGTTGTAAAGCGAGTTAACTGTTGGAGAGGGTATCCAACAGTTGGGTTAGAGAATAGGAGATATAGGAGGGTACTCAATCTCTGTAAAATTCTGTAAGAAGGCTTCTCCGCCGACAAGGAGTCACTAGTGGATTAAAGCTCGGAGAGGGTATCCGGGGACTCGAGTAGGCACAGGCTACCGAACCAGGATATATTGCGCTGGTGATTTCGCTTACTTTGTTTTTATATTACTAACCCACTGAAAACTCAGCTTCGCTGACATTTCAGTATGCATTCATAAAAGCACTTAAAAACAATCACTGAAAAAGCCCGCTGAGACTTAACATTCTCAGCGCGCCTGTGTCAGTATCAGCGAAGATACTTCGTCGCTGATCAGATGGGGTAAAAACAAAAAGGATTTTTAAAGACTGCATTTAAAACGTTTTTAACGCTAAAAAGTCATCCCCGCCCATTGACACGTGTTATATTGCCCAAGGAGACCAACAGTATTCTAATGACTCATAATTTTTCATATTTAATTATATTATTCAAAATGTAAACAACATAAGATATTACTATGACAATAATAAATTTAACTACTACAATAAAAAATATTCCATAAACTAATTACAAATAATATATTATATTCATACATTCTTCTTCTTTTTTCATAAAAAATAATAATAAATAATTTATACATTATCTTTTTTTATATATTATCCAACTTGGCTTTCACTATTTTTTTATTCTTCCTTTTATTTGAGTAGAGCCTTCGGCTTCAACTATCCTTATCCTTAAACTTCTTCTTCTCCTTCTTATTATTATTATTATTATTATTATTATTATTATTATTATTATTATTATTATTATACTAATAATTATTATTATTATTATTATTATTATATATTATAATTATTATTATTATTATTATTATTATTATTATTATTATTATTATTATTATTATTATAATAATAATAATAATAATAATAATAATAATAATAATTATTATTATTATTATTATTATTATTATTATTGTTATTATTATTACTATTATTATTATTATTATTATTATTATTATTATTATTAGTTGGTTTATATAAGTTTGTTGGAACTTATTAGATCTGAACTGAAGTGAACTGAATCTATTGGAGCTGAGCTGAACTGAACTTATTGGAACTAAACTGAATTGAACTTATTGGAGCTGAACTGAACTAAACTGAACTTATTAGAGCTAAATTAAACTGAACTGAACTTATTAAAACTTTTTGAAGTTAAACTGAACTGAATTGAACTTAACTTTCTTAAATTAAGTTCAAGAAAACAGGGCCAAAACCTTTTGATGGATGCAAATAGTAACCAAGTATAAAAGAGATGAAGTTGGAGAGGACAACTAAAGTGACTTGTGATAAGTTTAAGTTTTAGCTGTCATGACTCAAAAGTACAATGGTCAGTAATCCATCACCCTCTACAATTTTTTATATGGACTAATGTATACTTAACCTTTTAACTATCACGTTTTTTTGAGTTAATATTTTGTCCTTTATGATGTTAGTTTTAACTTCTAAAACTTTACCAAATCGTTAGTTTCAGCATCCCTCTAATTGTTACGTGTCATAATTTGATTGGAGACACAAAATTTAAAAATTTATCCTTTTTGAAAAGTCAACTCAATCATAATGTGACATGTGGTAACTGGGAGGATTGAAACTAACGATTTAGTAAAGTTTGGAGGATTAAAACTAACATCCAAAAGGTTAAGATATTAACTAAAAAAATGTAATAGTTAAAGGACTAAGTATATATATATTTAACCATTTTATATTTTTCTATCACCATTTGCCACAAATTAACCAAAAATCCAGCCTTATATTAGAATATGCCTAGTAATATAGATAGCCATCTGTACTGTACTGTGCTATCTATACTTAAGTTTCATGATGCGCAATCACTTTATATGTGTGTCTTATTTTATATATATTTATTTATTCAATTTTAGTACATGTCACTTTAGAATATGTTATTCGTTCATTCTATGTTTGAAACCAGATTTGCATTAATCCGCTTTTTCCGAATTTTTTATGGAAGTGCAAGAAATAGATTTTTAACATATATGCATAATATGTTTCTAGTATATCAAAATTTATAACAAGATTCTAGTACATGCCTAGTAGATATCTAACATATGCATAATATATTTCTAGTATATCAAAACTTCTGATAATGTTCATTGTGTGTCTAATAGATATGTAACATATATCTAATATATTTGAGATAAACAATGAAATACGTCGAAAATCACCAAAAATCAGGGGCGTTGCCACTAATGAAATTCTTATTTATGAAATTAAATAAGAATGCAACTAACCTTTTATCTTTATATACATTCAATTCATTATACTCTTTCAAGTTCTGCAGCTTTAAAAGCCTTCATAGTCGTATCGTCGGAGCTGCCCTGCCTCCGTTCCCGTCCACCGCCGTTCCTGTCCATCGCTATTCCCGTCGCCGTTCTGTCCGTCGCCATCTCCGTCGACGTTTCCCACCGCCGAACCAGTTCAACGCCAACAATCTCGCCGCCTAAGTTCAGATCCCGCCCCGCCGTCACCATCGCTCGTCGTTTTATCCATCGGCAAAACAACCAGATCCGGAAAACCCCCCTTTTCTCGCCGTCAGACCAGATCTGGAAAACCCATCCCGCCGCCGTCGCCCGTTTGAACGTTGTGAGTTTTGTTTTTTTAGTTTTTCCGGCGAGTTTGGCATCAGATCCGATGCATTAGCGTCTTCCCGGCGGCTTCGGCGTCAGATCCGGCGGCGTATTGGCGTTTTCCGGCGAGATTTGAGTTTTTCGTTGACATTCAAAATAATTTTCTGTTGCTGATTTTGGTTTATAAAGAGCTTGAGATTTGATTTTGGTTTTTTTCATTTGATTGACCTAACAATGATTTCAGTTTTGTATTGGTGTTTGAACTGGTTTTTGGTTGTTATTTTGGAAAAAAACGTTCAGCTTATGTATATTGTATCATAGTGAGATTTTCAATTTGTGAAGTTGTTTTTGTTTTAATTTGTTATTAAGAACTCTCTTCAATCTAAAAATAATTTATAATTTATTTTATAAACCTATAATGTTTTATAATGATTTATAATGATATTTTTTAAATATATTATGTCATCTTGTAAATATAAAATGATCTATAATGCAATTTTACTGATTTATTATGATCTATAATATTATTTTATAAATTTATAATGATCCATAATTTCATTTTGTGAACTTATAATATTTTATCCTGTAATGATCTATAATCTTATTTTATGAACTTATAATGATCTATAATGTCATTTTACGAACATATAATGATTTATAATATCATTTTGTAAACCTATAATGATCTATAATGTCATTTTGTTAATTTATAATGATCTATAATGTCATTTTACGAACTTAAAATGATCTATAATGTCATTTCGTAAACCTATAACGATTTATAACTATCTATAATGTCATTTTGTAACCTATACGATATTATATAAAAATTCTATAGCATTCTAGATCATTATAGATCAAATCTATAGCATTATAGATCAATTCTATAATATTATAGAAAAAATCACGACATTATAGAAAAAATCTATAACCTTATAGATCGTTATAGAAAAAATCTATAATTCGATTTTTTTAAATTTTTTTCGTTAAAAGTATGTCATCATGGATCTTGTTTTAAAGATAAAATTAAGACGAATAAAAAATTCTAAAGAACCGAGTCCAAAAAATCAACGGTTTGAGAAATATAATGATTTTAAGATTTAAAAATTAAAATTAATGAAGAGAGAAAAGACTGATAGTGACATTCGGAGAGAAGGAAGTAGGGTGCAGAAAAAGACAAAAAAGGGGTAAAAACATAATTAAAAAGTTGAAAGTCATATAAACAATAATAAGTAGACCCTGAATATAAAGTTAATAATATTTTAAAAGTTGAAGTGTATAGTACAATTTTCCAATATATTTATATAAGATTTATGGTCCATCCGAATTTCAATAAGTTATGTAACAAATGTTTTGATAGATGCCTAACAAATGTCTCATAGAATTCTCACACATTTCTAATTGTTAAAAATCTATAAGATGTCTCACAAGTATCTATTGAAAATTGGTTTATGTTGAAACTACATTTATATTCAAGGGGCTTACAAGCAAATGGTCTAAAAAAGCCTACTCAATTCAGCCTATGTCCTATTTTAAAATAGTTTTAACAACAAAATGTCCTAATTTTAAAACACTAAACTTCATATTCTCCTCCTCTCTCCCAAGTTCACGCCGCCGCCCCCATCACTGGCACCTACGCCGGAAGCCGTCACCGTCCCCGTCGCCGGACAACTTCATATTCTCCTCCCTCTCCCCCAGGTTCATGCTGCCACCCCCATCACCGGCACCTTCGCCGGAAGCTCCGCCGTAGCCGCCCTCCGACACCGGAACCTCCACCTTCGCAGCCCTCCATCGCCCCCGAAGTCTCTCCGCTATCCAATTCTAGCTGCCGCCGCCGTCATTGCTTTCTCCTTTGAGATCCACCGCCATCTTCTCCATCAGAACCCACAACTGACGCCGACGCCGCCACAGATCTGAATGAAGAATGCAACACCGGACTGAAAACACCAGATCTGAATGAAAATCAGCCGTCGAAACAAAAAACACCGCCGATCTCGCCGTCCCGAAGTCTCGCTGTCGTCTGCGCCGATCTCGCCTCACTCGCCGCCGTCTGTCGTCGATCTCGCCACTAGATGTTGATTGTTTCCATTGTTTTTGATTTTTGAGTTCGAATGCCTTCTTTTATTTTCCAGCGAGATCTGGTGGGCGGCAGCGGGTTTGAACGGCGACGGTCTTGGCGACAGTCACGGCGACAGTATCGGCGACGGGGCGGTGTCGGCGGCGGTTCCGATGACAGTATCCTTGGATACTGATATTGGTATACTAGGGTATACTGTGTATACTGACGGTCTCGGTAGCGGTCACGGCGATAGGGAGGAGTCGGCGGCGGTTTCGGTGACAGTATCCCCGGATACTGATATTGGTATACTAGGGTATACTGTGTTAGTATACTAAGTTAACTGAAGACAAACAAAATAGATGGAAAGTAAAAGAGACAAAAATAAATAAAAAAGTAGAAAAAAAAAGACAAAATCACATACAAGATAAAAAAAAACATAAGTAAATAACAATGAAAAAAAGACACAGACAACAAATACCTTATATTTAATACTCAAAGTTTAAGTAGCACATATCTAACAAAAAAAAAAATAATATCATATGGGCTACATATGTGTAGAATTTCACTAAAAGTATTACTAGAAATCTATTAATTGTCTAATAGGACATACATTATGAATCTCTTGATCTCTAATACTACAGATGCATATTTAATTTACATATTTAACAGACTTCTATCAAATGTTTACACCCATATATATAGTGTTTGACTTATAAGCATCTGTTAGAAATCTATTACATATCTCATAAATAACTTTTACATTTTTAATGGTGTCTCAAACATATGTATATTTAATTAAAAACAATGACATTAATCGACACATAATCATAAAATTATAATAACTATATAACACTATTATTTTAATTTAGTAAGCTTATATTGTCGTATGCGCTACAAAGTGTATTTTTTGTAGTCATTATGCTCTATAAAATAACTACAAGATCATAACAAAACCATTCAAAAAAGCAGCATTTCTTCTATTAATAAGATGGCATCGTAAGCATGCAATTCCATCAGCAACATCTCCAAGTTTATATTACGTCCACTAATTTAGAATACTTCACTTTCAACTATGTCAATTAAAGAGAAAGAATGATTATTCGCTTGCCTTGTTTTGGACACATCAAATTTCCTCGAGAAAAAATAACATTAGATACTTGAAGTCATAGTGATTTTGAGATACAAAATTATCAAGCAAATTCGCTGCTTCTTTTCTCTTCGTTGCTTATGTTATAAACGTGGTCTTCATATTTTGTTTTTTTCTAAAACCCCCTATGACCCCTTCTCCTGTTATCTATTCTGCTCTTCTTTTCCATTTTCCAAGTGTCCTCTGCGCTCAGTTGGTTCCCATTTTAAATAAAGGTGAGTAATTCAGCTTCACTGACTCTTTCTCCTTCGTCTTTGCTAATGCTGCTCGCTCGTATATAATTCTATCTTCGCTCAATTGATGCACTTTTTTCAATTCAAGGGCTCAGCCTTTAGCTCTTGAGTTTCTCCGAGATTTCAATTCCAGTTTTTAAGTGTAGTTGATGACATCTATAGAATAAAAAAACATGTGGATGAAGAGGCAGCAATGCCCTTGTGGAGATTGGAAATGTTATATCTCTCACGAAGGAGATTTTGAGGATACTATTTCTTCCCAATTGGGAAAAAACAACACCACCCATTCTGAGGCTATGGTTTCTCCATATGTTGGAATGGTGTTTAAGAGTGATGATGATGCTTTTGAATACTATGGAAATTTTTCTAGGAGGAGTGGCTTCTCTATTAGGAAAGAGAGGTCTAGATTGAGCCCTCAATTAGGTATTTATAAGCGTGATTTTGTATGCTATCGTTCTGGATTTGCGCCGCTTAGAAAAAAGCGTACTGGGGAACACCATAGAGATAGGAAATCCGTGCGCTGTGGATGTGATACTAAAACGTATTTGTCTAAGGAAGTTGTTGAAGGAGTTTCTCAATGGTTTGTTGTGCAATTTAGCAATGTGCATAATCACGAGCTTTTGGAAGATGACCAAGTGTGGCTTCTTCCAGCATATAGGAAAATCCAAGAGGCGGATCAGGAGAGGGTTCTCTTGCTATCAAAAGCTGGGTTCCCAATACATCGTATAGTGAAGGTTCTTGAGGTGGAAAAGGGGATTCAAGGTGGCCAATTGCCTTTTTTGGAGAGAGATGTGAGGAATTTTGTCCAAAACCGCAAGAAAATTGTCCAAGAAAACGACGCTTTGCTCTCTGAGAAAAGAGAAAATGATGCAATGGAACTTCTTGAGGCATGCAAGTCCACGAAAGATATGGATGCTGAGTTTGTTTATGATTATGCATCGGATGAGAATAGCAAGGTTGAAAATATTGCATGGGCATATGGTGACTCGGTTCGTGCCTATACATTATATGGTGATGTGGTTTATTTTGATACTAGTTATCGCTCGATCACCTATGGTATGCTATTTGGAGCATGGTTTGGTATGGAAAATAATGGAAAAATCGTGCTTTTTGGTTGTTTATTATTGCAGGATGAAACTCCTAGTTCCTTTGTATGGGCAATGCAGGTTGGACACTGATTTTTTCTGTTCTTTAATGACATATCCATATGCAAAATTTATTCTTTTGTGATCGTGCTTTTTTGGATCTGGTCAGGCTTTTATCCGTCTTATGAAAGGAAAATGTCCACAAACAATTTTGACTGACATTGATATGGGGATCAAAGAAGCAATTACCAGTGAATTTCCTAGCACTAAACATGTGATATCTATATGGAATATTCTACCCAAAGTACATAGTTGGTTTTCTCCTCCTCTTGGAAACCAATATGGGGAATTTAAATCCAAGTTTGATGAGTTGTGTCGTATTGAGAGCTCAGAAGATTTTGAAGTTCAATGGAATCAAATGGTTTCCTTATTTGGATTTGGTTCAGATAAGCACATTGCTTTGCTCACTTCTCTCTGGGGACACTGGGCTTCATCTTATGTAAGAGGTTGCTTTCTTGCACGAATGGCAACATCAGCATATTTCAAGTCTGTTGATGCATTTCTAAAAAGTGTTTGTGGTGCACATTCGTGTTTACGTAGCTTTTTTGAGCAGGTAAGTCAATTACCGTTTAGGAATTATTGAATGTAACATCATATTTTTCAAAATTTTACGACTCATGATACAAATATTAGGATTCGCTATACGAATATTATGATTCACAATACGAATCCTACGATTATTCAACCCATAAACCTATCCCATTGTATAGGATGAATCTAAATCCACATAAATAGTCATGAATCTTACGATTCGCGATATGAATTTTGTGAGTCGATTTAAATCACCTGATAATGGATTCAAATTTATAGGGTGAAAATAGTGGATTGGTAAAAATGAAGAAGAATATTGCGATGATCAACATAGTGATTCCTAGTGAAGAGAATCTATTGAAATCTGTTTTATGAGGATTATATTTGTATAAGTTTTAAAATGTACGTGGTTCTTTTTTTGTAATATCAATTCTCTTTTTAAACAGAAATTGTATATATAGGCTAAAATGTAATAATATCTTAAGTCGAACGAGCTGAATGATTCATTTTTTTAGTTTTATGAAATTAGCACGCATCTTAAGATTCATGGTTTAGGATTCAAGATATTTGAATTTCGATTCCCGATTCAAATCTTGATTCGACAACTATGTGAATATCATAATGTTGATTGTGTTTTGCTTTCCTTGATCTTCTTATGCAGGTTGGATATTCTGCCAATTATCAGAAGCAGGTCTGTCGAGAGATGCAATATAAGCTTAGCAAGACGTGCATACCCATTGAACAAGATGCACGAAATATTCTTACGCCTTTTGCCTTCAGCGCTTTACAACACGAATTAGTCTTAGCAATGGAATATGCTCCATCTGAAATGGCTGATGGCTCTTATCTTGTGCACCACTTCAAAAAAATGGACAGAGAAAACTTTGTGATATGGATACCAGAAAACGAACAAATCCATTGTTCTTGTAAGGAATTTGAATCTTCAGGGATCCTGTGCCGACATGCCTTGCGAGTTTTTATTCATAAAAATTACTTTCAGCTTCCTGAAAAATATTATCTAAGCAGATGGAGGCGGGAAAACTCGTTAGTGTTTTATGATGACCACTATGTTGAGAATCATGATGATGGATGGATTCAAGAATATAGGCTTTGAGTGAAACTCTTTTTTCAGAGTCATCAGCCACAAAGGAGCATTCTGATTTTATTCGAAGGGAACTACCAAAGGAACTAAGCAGGATTCTCACTGAAGTTAGAGCAATGCCAGATTGTAGTGGAGTTGCAATGACTTCTGCCTTTTCACCAACGGGCTAGTTTGAAATTTGTAGCGGTTCAAACTAAGGAGTTCACATGATCAAAGGTGATGATGAGTCCACACTTACGTTAGAATTCTCATTTGTAACTTCCATTAAAAATCGTTAATTTGAGAGAAATTACTGTCATTGCATTAAGCCTTTATCTAAAACTCTGGAAGCTACCAAGAAGGCTAAGCATTAGAAAATGGACAAAGACTAAGATGTCATAGCCTTGTAAACTATCAGTGGATTTCCTTGCCCACGGAAATAGTAATCTATAGCAACATTTTCTGACCTCTGTGCTTCCTATTGTTCTGTAAGAAACTCTCATCTTCTTCAGTAACTTAACTACTGAAGGGGTGAGAAAGGAGTTTTCTGATGCCTTAATATATGTCAACTGACATTTTCTTAGAAATTTTTGTAAGTTGTGATTTGAAATAGTGGAAATTTTGTAGCAGGTACAGGAGAGGAGAAGAGAAACGTTGGAGAAAAGTTGTGTTTCTTTGTATCTAATTGCGGGACATTAAGATGATATATTTAGTCTCGACGTGGAATTGGATAAATAATATTAAGTCAGCTTACATCTTTGAAGAAATTGTATTTACTAAATTTGATCTCTTGGCGGATAAGTCAACATCAAGACATGGCGAATGAAATTGGGAGGGATCTGAGAAATGGATGGCATAGTACCATACTGATAAACCTTGAATAGAAGGCCCCTTGTAAATGAGATGCACTGGGACTTAAGAGTGCATCGATCAAATTTGACAATGATTATGAGCAGACATGACACCATTTTCACCTTTGGACAATATTATTTGCTGCACATTATCTTGCGTGCCTGAGTTTGCAGGTGTTTCATTGGGCACAACTTTCACCAGTATGTTGAGAACAAACTAAGGTTTGATGTTGCTGCATCAAATGAGTCAAGAAGCATTTGTGGTACACAGTAAGATCGATTCAGTTGGTCTTCAATTATTTGCATTGATCTGATTCCTTTTATGAATATAATAGCATTAATTTTCATCTTTTCATTCTTCTTTTCGTGTCTAATATTATGACATGTTTGTTTCACGGAATAGGAATGAAATTTGGTTGCTTTACCAGTTTCTAGGGGGTTACTCCTCTCTTTTTCGGATTGACCCGCTCCCCCTCATTTCATACCGATGTAATGTTCCTCGGCCATGTCTATTCCGACATTTGGTTTATTTAGCTAAATAATAGTCAAACCACGGACTAGCCATTCTGTGAGAGTTGTAATAGTTAATAGTTATTCCTTCAGTTGATTCTTTTGATATCCGGAATTACCCTCCCATAATGTTATATGTAAAAGGGAAACCAATGACAGAACACTTCTTACGTAAGAGAAAGAGAGAGCAGAAGATATAGCAACTTCACCCCATCTAGAGGAGAGTGGAGGGCAGAGGCACAGAGTGGTAAGTTTCTTGTTTTCTTAATTCAATTGTTTTCCATCCACCAACTTTTCTTGATTCTGAATCTGTTGCACTTGCATCAGTATTTTCTATTCTTTTGAGTAAACTTCCTTGTTTTTTTAACTTTGACACGTGGCGATGAGAGTAATACAATGGTTTAGTTGGGTTTCGAGAGTTCAAATGTGAGGTGTTGGCAAGTTTTAGGGCACATGATGAATATTTGAAAATTTAGCGGGATAAGAAGTTATTAGGGATAAGTTCAGGAGTTTTAGATGCATCTGTCTTCATGTTTTAAAGATAATGAGTAATGAACCAATTTTTAGCATGACAAAGTAACAAAGTATTTTTTGTCTAATGCTTTAGACAAAGTGAGTGAGTGGTTATGACTTGTGCAATTTTGATATAGTTGAGGTCTGATAAGTGGAAAATGTACCTATAAATTATGGCTTATCATTGCATGAAATTTAGCTTAATACATGTTTCGGGTGCCATTTATTTACTTAATTTGCATTTTTAT
>CAOJBJ011010224.1:0-10953 GCA_948291685.1 Euphorbia celastroides | reverse complement strand
CTTTGGTTCATCAACATCAAGATGTTGGTGATCATAATAATCAAGATGATAATTTTCAGGGACATTGACTTCAACTTGTCTCTGTTCAAGTCTATCTAACTCCACCTCAAAAGGTGTGTTACTATGCTGTACAGTTGACTCTATCTCAACAATCTTAGGGAAAACATTTTCATTAAATGTGACATCTTTACTGATTATAATTTTATGTTCAATTAAGGACCAAAGTTTATATCCTTTAATGTCACTGGGATAGCCTAGAAAAATGCACTTTTTAGCCCTAGAGTCTAATTTAGACTCTTTACTGTGAGCATAAGCAAGGCACCCAAAAACCCTAATATTACTGTAGTTCACTGGTTTTTTATACCAGATCTCATTAGGAATTTTGTGATTTAAAACTGTACTAGGTGTTCTGTTAATTAAGTAACAGGCAGTGGTTGCTGCCTCTGCCTAAAAACTGTGACTCAAACCAGACTCAATCAATAAGCATCTCACTTTATTGAGAATGGTCCTGTTATACCTCTCAGCAATTTCATTTTGCTGAGGGGTATAAGCACAGGTCCTATGTCTCACTATCCCATTTTTAGTACGAAATTCATTAAACTGTGTGTTTATAAACTCTAGACCATTATCCGTCCTTAGTGTTTTAATTTTAAGATTAGTTTGATTTTCAACTAAGGTTTTCCAGTCTTGGAATTTATTAAACACATCATTTTTATTCTTAAGGAAATAAATCCAGACTTTTTTAGATAAATTATCAATAAATGTGACAAAGTACTGAGAATGAGATAGGGACAATGGTACATAAGTTGACCCCCAAAGGTCACTATGTATGTACTCAAGAGGTTGTTTTGAGACACTGTTAGCAGAACTGAAACTCTTTTTATGAGCTTTTCCTAAGTTACAGATTTCACACATGTCATGAGCATCAATTTTAGATAAATTTAGGACTGCAGATTTACCAAGGAATTCTAAGGACTTAAACCCTATGTGACCTAATCTCTTATGCCAGAGATTGCCAGTTTCTTGTGTGGTAACAGTGCCTGCACTTCCAGTAACCACTATTACTAAAAGAAAGTATAGTCCCCTGTATAATTGACCCTTCAGCAAAGTGTTTCCACTTCTAACAACTTCAAGAACTCCACCTTGAGAGTTGTAAGATAGACCTTTACTGTCTAGGAAACTTAAGGATATGAGGTTTCTTTTAATGTTAGGAACATGCCTAACCTCAGTTAAGATGATTTTAGTGCCTTTATGGTTAATGAATTCAATTTTACCAATTCCAGTTACTTCACAGTAACTGTCATTACCCATTAAAACTCTACCACCTTTTACTGATTTATAATCCAGAAACCAGTCCAATCTAGGTGACATGTGAAAAGTGCATCCTGAATCTAATATCCAGGAGTCTTCATCTCTAGATTGACTTATGGTTAAGGCCTCAATATCCTCTAGTCCAGTAACATTGATAGCCCCTTGACCTCTATTGTTAAAGTCAGGTTTAGGTGGTTGTGGAGCACGACTTTGCCTAAGTCTACAGTATTTTATAGTATGACCTTTCTTATAGCAGAAGGTACAGCAGTAATCCTTTTTAGACTTATTTGGCTCAGAATTGTTGGACTACCATTGTTACTGTTAGACTCACTTTGCTGATTGATTTTATTTTTAGACTTCTTGGACGTTTTCTTACTCTTTTTACCTTTAACAATGAGAACTCAGTTTTATGTATTTCAACTATAAAACAAGCACCATAATAGATTAGGATTAGGAATATTTAATTCATTCCACCATATTCTATTATTTCACGCCAATAAAATGTAATCTCAATGTTGAAGTTGGTTTGAATAAGTGGTTTGTTATAAAGAGAAAGCAAATTTAATTCAAAAAAGTGAAGTAAGAAGTATAACAAGAACTTAAGTCTCAATGGCTCAAACTAGTGAAGAATGTATTAGAACTTTTTTTTGTAGTTTACTTGTGCATTTATAAGTGTAGTTGCTGGAGTAAGAAAAAACCATAAATTTCCAAACAAGTATGATATTGTCCACTTTCCGTTCGTTTTTCTTTCCAAAATCGTGAAAATGTGTTAAAAATACTTGTTTAATTCTATCAAATTTGAGGCTTTTGTGTATGTCATTTAGAAGAAGAAAAGGGATTGCGTTGTGATTCGATTGCCTATGGTAAGAATACTCGAGTCATCATATTTGAACCCCTAGTACTTGTGGACATTTGCAGAGAGCAATTGAAGTTGGGACATTTAACAACTTCTCATTTTTTTTCTCTTTATTGGTCAAATACATCTGGACCCTTGTAAACTTGTCCAAATTTGTCTCTCGTCCTTCTAAACTTTCAAAAGTTTTTCTCGCCCCCTAAACTTTTTAAATAAAATAATCCCCCGTCCCCTTAAACTTGTCTAAAAATAACCATTAAATCTTTGAATTCCATATATCAACTTTTGATTGGTTAATATTTTTTGAAAGTCACTGTCTAAATTAGTTACTGTTCATAAATTTTGACCTAAGAGGACTTGGATGAAGTTCTCACCACTCCTTAAATAATGTCATAACACATTTGAACTCTTATGCTCAGATTTAATGGCTTGCAAGGTTCCTTGACATTTCAAAATTTTAGCGGTGTTAAAAAGTAAACAAAACTTCTCCACTTTGCCTTAGACCTGTTCATCGGACGGGTCGAGCCGGGTTCGGACCGGACTTAATCGGGTTTTTGATTAAAAACGTCAATCCAAGCCCAGCTCAAAGCCCATACATTTTTTTCCTCTAGGCTGTAACATTAAATTTTAAAAAACAAAACAGAAATTGAACACGATACAATAAGCAACACTTTATATTTATACAGTATAATCTTAATATTCACATATTGATATCATTCATCATTTAAGTATTCATATAATTACTTTCACATCTCAAAAATGTGATGGATGGGCAAGTGAAAGAAAAGAGTAATTAAAAAGAGGCTGACGGCATGAGTCTGTGATAGAAAGATGGAATGAGAGGTAGGGTTTTTGATCTCTGAATATATATACAACTACAAGAAGTTGATCCATCATATGCAATCAGAACACATTAAATGAATATTGGCCCAGTAGAGTTTTCAACGTAAGCACATCACATTAACTATTATTAGTATTGTTAAGTATTTATATAACACATAGTTGATAAAATTATTATTCGGGCGGGTTCGGGTCGGGCTCGGGCATTTACATCTATACCAAGCTCAGCCCATAAAATTTCGGGTATTAGTGGGTTCGGGCTGGGCTTTATCAAAAAATTATGTCCAAGCCCGGCCCATTTGATCGGGTTCGGGCCGGGCCGGGCGGGTACCCGACCCATGAACAGGTCCTTTCAATTGCGTTACATGTTAAAAATATTGAAAGAGTTGGAACAAGCAGTGATTCAACTCGTGTAACACAGTGACAATTTTAGAATCATGTAACTTCATTAGACTTATTATTCTTTTTATCCTTTAAAAATGTCTAATTAAAATTTGAATTCCTTGATTCCCATTTATATGATCAAGACTTATTTCTAAAATTCATTTCTCTAATTCATAAAATTTCAATATGATTGTATCATACCACATGTATCCCTTCATTCCAAAACTCACTCTTTTATTTTTCGAAATGGTTATCTAATGTAATTTTTTCAACTTCAAGAGAAAAAATCTGTTATATTCCAAAAGTTAGACTGCAGAAAATTAGTATCAATTATTTGGGTTGGTTGTATTCGACATCAAACAATTAAATCGTTGAAAAATAATAGAAAATAATACCTGAGGACTCATTTAGGCACATGATAAAATTCTCAAATTGATAGGGGGAAACGCTCAAATGGAACAAATGATGAAAAATTAAATTAGACCAAATTAGAAAATTAGTTTAGTACACTAAAAAGTAGAGCCATTGTGTAGTAAATTAGTAACTTCTAGTCTATAGCCTGCTTATAAAGCAGCTATAGATCTCTTTCTTTTACCATTAAAACTCAAAATAGAGCCAAATTTAAAACTAGAATTTTTCAAGCTCAAAGCGAGAAAAACTTGTTTCACTCAGGAAGTTCGAGCAGCTACCGCTACATTTCTTACTATGGCTTACATCATCTCAGTTAACGCCACCATTCTGGCTGACTCCGGCGTCAACTGCTCCGCCACTGACTGCTCTCCTCCGGCGAATTAGACGGTGGGTGTTGATTTAAGTTGTGTGATGAAATGTTGGGTACCAAAGTTGCCTTGATAGAGCCAAAAAGGATATTGTTGTTGCTACAATTTTGTCATCTATGATCGGTTGTTTTGCTATGGGAATATTTGCCAATTTGCCATTGAGCCTGGCCCCTGGCATGGGTAGCAATGCTTACGTGACATATAACTTAGTGGCTTTCACAGGTCCGACCCATTTTCCTACAAGACCACAATGACTATTGTATTGGTTCAGGGTTTTGCTTTTCTAGCCATTGCTGGGCTTGGACTTCGGGCAAAACTCGCTCGCCTTATACCCAAGCTCGTTCACCTCGCCTGCGCAGCGGGAATCGGGCTTTTCATCGCCTTTGTTGGGCTCCAGATCCACCAGGGTATGGGCCTTGTCGGGCCCGACCCCTCAACATTACTAACTGTCACGGCCTGCTCAAGTGTAAATCCGGAGAATGACTCGCCGGAAAATTACACAGCCCAACATTTTGGTTAGGAGTCATTGGCTTCCTAATCACATGTTATGGGCTTGTGAATGAAGTCAAAGGGAGCATGATATTTGGGATTCTTTTCATAACCCTAATTTCATGGATTAGAAACACATCGGTCACATATTTCCCCAACACCCCAATTGGGGATTCCAACTTCAACTACTTCAAAAAAGTCGTTGACTTTCACAAGATCGAGTCAACGGCAGGGTCAATCAGCTTCAATCAATTCAATTCAAGCAATCTATGAATATCATTAGCTACCCTTTTGTACGTAGAAGTTCTAGCAACCACTGGAACACTCTACACAATTGCAGAAATCGGAGGTTTTATCGATGAAAATGGAAGCTTTGAAGGCGAATATCCGGCTTTCATTGTCGATGCAAGTTCCACCATTGTTGGAGCAGCTCTTGGAGTTTCTCCAATGGCGACTTACGTAGAATCATCAGCAGGGATCAGAGAGGGCGGTAAAACAGGATTAACCGCGGTAATTATCGGGTTTTACTTTCTGGGTTCGTTGTTTTTTACCCCATTGTTGTCAAATGTGCCGCCATGGGCAATTGGGCCTTCGTTGGTGGTTGTCGGGATAATGATGGCGAAAGTGGTGAAGGAGGTCAACTGGGTTGACTTGAGGGAAGCTGTGCCTGCTTTTATTACAATGTTGCTGATGCCGTTGACTTATTCGATTGCGAATGGGATTGTTGGGGGGATTGGGGTTTATGTTGCTTTGAATTTGTATGATTATGTTGTGAGGTTTTTTAGGTGGTTGATGAAGATGAGGAGAATGGTGGTCAAAGAGCAGAATCAAGTCTCTGCTAGTGAGAATCCTTGTGTTGAAATTATTTAAGTGGTTTTGTGATTGGTTGGTTAGTTGGTTCGGCTCTGTTTTTGGTTAGTTTTTCTGAATGTTATGTTGGTGTTCGGAAAAACAGGCCGAAAGCCGGAGCTTGGGGTTGATATGTAGGAGTTGTATTTGTTTAGATAGTTGGTAGTATTGGGAGTTTTAGATATATTGTAATGTCAAAAACATGCTAATGTTTGTTTCTCTTTGCAAGAGAAATTTTGTTGATCCTCTTGTTTTTTTTAGATGCATAAATTTTTCAGTGTTTGCTTATAAGCAAGTCCTTCTTTTAGTTTTACATATCATGTTAGAAGTCAATTTATAGTAGAAGAGATACTGAACTTTTTTTCGATAAAAAAGACATCGTACTTTTCATTAGATACACAAAGCTCAAACTTGTGTCTAAGAGTGAACTAGTTGTTTCTGCTATGCATAATCGCTTTTTTTATTTCAATCGCACGAAGAACACTAGAGAGCTCCCAGAAGTGTTATCTTCAAAATACCATGATTACAATGAAAATGACATTCTTTTTGGTTCAGCTCTAGAAAATTCTATCACCCTAGATAAATCAAATTGATAAAAACTTTGAAATGCGAAGGAGCAAAAAGGCAAAAATATTGTTAACACTCGAATGAAAAAGATTTCATTAATACTTGCCAATAGTTTTATAACTTTACTCATTGGAACAATATACCCCAATGTAACACTCCAAATTTACAGACTAGAATTTTTTACTAGGTGAAGTATCTTACACTAACAATGTTGTTACACACTTATCTATAAAGATCTAGCGAGGCATGACTCCATTGGCTTCGTCTCAACAAAAAATCTGTTAACTCTGTAATAAAAGGTTGATAACTGAATCTGGCAATGATCATAAAATAAAACACAATTTACATATCCCCTGATAATCCACTTCGGATTTTCGCAACACGACTCAAGATAAATATAAATTGTAAGGCCACCACTTGAAAACAATGTGGCAGTTGAAGTAAACAAAGACAATCCATGTGTAACCAAGAAAATTTTTACACTGACTGCTCAACTGCAGCACCATTTCTGTTCTCAGTTTCAGCCATTTTACTGTCTTCATCCAAAGACCCACCATATGGAGTATCCTCATCTTCAGCAGACCCAGATGACGGGGTCGGTTGAATCGGATGGTCAAATTTACAGCCAGGACCGAATTTGCAGATACCGTATCGACTGTAGTATGAGCACACGTTTTTCCCCTGAAAAAAAAGGAAAATACTTGGTCAAGAAATACAAATTTCAAAAATTAAACCCGAGCTGTACGGATTACAGGAGAATTGAGCTTACGGGTCTCAGAGGGAGGCCTTTGTCGCTTATAATGCATGGAGAAGGTCTCGAGTTGTGATTCTTTGGATGATGATATTTGCAGTTGGACTTAAACTTGCAATCCCCGGTTTTCATGTAGAAGCTACACTCAGGTTGACCGGGTCGTTCTGGGAATTCTTCAACTGACATCTTCTGCTTAGGTGGATAGGCATTGGTGTCAGTTGTAGCACCTCTAAGAAACTGTAGATGTGGACGTATACTCCTCTCTGGTGGATATACAGGTGCCTAAAAAACGAAAGAGCACAATTGGTGGGAAAGCAATTTCAAAATTGTATCAAGTCAACAACGTAAGCCTCTAGAGAGGTCTAAATAAGGGTTCAATCATCAAGTGAAGAGAAAACAAAATCTAAACATAAAGTGCCTTGTAAAAATGTACATAGACTAATGCGTATAGTTATAGTTGCGATGAGAAACAACTTGAGAAATATATAATTTCCTGAAACATCTAAGAAACTTACCTTCATATACTGCTTTTACAAATTACAAGAGTAACAAATTATTCCTTCAAAAAAAAGGGCCTGTTTGGGATTGCTTTCACAGATGCTTTCCCAAAAAAGCTTCTCTCACAAAATTACCCTTTGAACAACCGACTCTGGTCTTCAAAGGTAGATTTGGGGGATTTTATACAAAACACCGGGTATTTAATATCCTCCTTCGATCCAACGGGCAACGATTGAGCACTTATGAAGGATTATACAATTAAGATGAAAAAGTATTTAATTATATGTTAATAAATGTTTAACCGTTGGATTGAGAAGGGTGTATTAAATACCCGGAGTTTTGTATAACATCCCTAGATTTGGACTCGTAAAACTAATAAATTGGGGCCAGTTTGATATTGCTCTCTTAAAGCCAAAATAAGAGAATGGAGCTTTTTGAGAGTAGTCTAGGAAAGCAATTTGATATTGATGAGCACTTGGCTCAAGATAGAGTTCCATAGTGTCGGATGACCCATATAGCCGACCCCACCTAGCATGGGTTTAAGGCTTGGTTGGTTGGTTGGTAGTCTAGGAAAGCAATTCCAAATTGAATCTAATTCGTTGGTTCTCATGCACTATCCACAATCAACGGTTGATAGAGTTGAAGTTTGCAGTACTAATTATTTGGAAAAGCAAATCTCATACACGTCGCTACAACGAACTGATGAAGCATGAATGCATTAACAAGAACAATAAACTCTTATTGATAAAGTGGTATTTGGCTAGGTATATAAACAAACAAGAACAGAAAATCTCAAGGCATTTGAAGAAATTAGATCGGGACCCAAAAATTCCAGTGACCCTCAAAAGGTGAAAAACTCTGATGGATGATGCATTCAATGATTTGATTTATCCATCTCATGTATCACACTTTCTCATAAGGATTTAATCACCACAAAGTATATGTTCGCTCTAGATTCAATTGATAGCTAAGAGGAAATAAATCCACTGAATATTTTTAACCGCTACAAGGAAACTCAATATGTATGCAGGTCTAAAATACTAATTAGACGTCAGCAAAATAATATATATCGGGAATTTCAAATAATGATAGACAACAAATAGAAAGAAATTAAGGAGGAAGACGACAGACCTGATATCCATTCCATTCTGGAGATGGTGAAGGAACCACTTGTGTTGGTGGATACATAATTGGCATCACAGGAGACTCATTTAATCCACTTGGTGGAGACCATGATGCTAAATTAGACTGTGATGAACTCTGTAAAGTAGCAGAGCTACCATTGCTGTATGATGAAGGCTGATCACTTCCTCCAACAGCAGTTGGATCTGGATGATTAAACCGGCAATTAGCTCCATATTTGCAGGAGCCATTACGCATATAATATGGGCACTCTCTCTCCCCCTGTGTTTAATGAGGATACGTTAATATTTTCATTCCACTATATAAATAGAGATAGTCCTGTAAACAAATGTCAAAAAAACTCAATATATACAATTGAGATGAAAATACCGGTCGAATTGGCAGACCAAGAAAGTTAAGATCTGAAACAGGGGTCATTGTTGTTTTAGGTGGAAATGCAGGAGATCTTGCTTTTGAGTGATTGTATCTGCAAGCCTTCCCATACTTGCAGCCTCCTGTCCTCAAGTAATACTGCACCAAACTCAAGAGAAAAAAAAAAGTGGTGCTGGAAATTGAAAAGCATGTGTACCAAGATCTAATAGAAAGGAACAACTAAATTGATAAACTGCCGATTCCTAATTTCTGTATCATATTCATATCATGAGATAAGTAAGCAGTTGTTATAGTATCGACTGAAAACTGCACTAGTAGATCATTGTGGTGCTTCCTCTATCAATTAGATCTGTTATCCATAGAAGCAAGCATATATGCATACTTTGTTGTTCATATTTTGACTTCTATGAAGTTACTTTCTTTGCTACAGCCGATAAAAATCGTTGTCTTGGACAATGCATATGTAGAAAGCCTTAAGACAAACTATCAATGAGTTAGGAAAATTTTCACCTAAATTACAAACTAAATATAAATGTCCAGTCTAAATATGGGTTTGATTAGACATCCATGACTAAACACAACGTTGAAAACTATGAAGCAAGAAGAGATTTAAGCAGATCAAAAGATTAGGAAAAAGATGCTAATACAAGTTAAAGTGATTAAGCAACACATTTGAGAATACTGAACAAACAATGGCTTATAAGATATAAGTGAAAATATGTTCCACAGAAAACGAAAGTGCATAACATGCCAGAGGCTAGTGCATATTTTCACAAGTAGATTTTTCTCCATAAAAGATTGTCAAGATTCAAAGATGAAGTGCAATGAATTTTACCTTGCATTCTGTCTGGTTTGGCTTATCCACCTGGTTTGGCCGCTCTGTTCCGTCCTCCCATTCATTCACCCTTTCCTTTGAACCCTAGTAAATGAGAACATCAGAGCATAAAGATTAAAAATCTGGTTAACTTTACATCATGATATGGATCAAAACATTGAATCCTACAAAATGAAATTGGAGGCCAAATGGATCAATGAATATGATGAACTAAAGGTAAGATGCCTTTAAAAAATAACAATTACAAAAATCATTGACTACATACACTGCAAAATTCAGTAGCACAATCAATTACTATAAAATTAAACCCCAGAATCACTTCCAGCGATAACAAATAGGGTTTTCGCATTAAAAAAAACCCTCTTTTGTATTAACACCTCTTCCAAATCAAACAAAACAGTAATGAAGGCAAGTACTTTCAATTATAGTTAATGATAGCATGGTTTGCCCATACTGTAATTGTATCCACAAGAATAGAAACAAAAAATATTTGCAATACCTGGTTTTTCCTTCTGACAGGATGATTGAACTTGCAATTAGATCCAAATTTACAATTGCCAGTTTTCATGTAAAAGGAACAGTCTTCAGCTTCAGGCCTTATAGGATACACATGCCTTCCGCCATAACCAGTACTTCCCTCATCCCTCTTTTCAAACTCATCACCAAACTTGTAAAATTCGTTTCCGTGATCTTCCCCGCCATTGCTCTCTCTACTGTAGAACTCATCATCCAGACCCCACCCAATCGAGCCTTTATCCTGGTCATCTTCTTTCACACACTGCTCACCTTCTCCATGTGATTCCATATGTTCATCCTTTCTTTCACCTTCATCTAACGGCAGCTGAGTCTCCAGCTTTCCACTTTCGAATTCATCATCCTGATGCCAGCCAATCGAACCTCTGTCCTCCTCATCTTCTTTCACAGACTGCCCAAGTTCTTCCACCTCCACTGATGAAGGATTACCATCCTTGCTTTCGCCTTCTTCTAATGGCGGCTGAGTCTCTAGCATTCCACCATTGAATTCATCATCTTGATGCCGCCCAATCGAGCCTCTGCCCTCCTCATCCTCTTTCAAAGACTGCCCAAGTTCTTCCTCCTCCACCATTAAAGGATTCTCATCCTTACTTTCGCCTTCTTCCAATCGCAGCTGAGTCTCCAACTCTTCCCGGAGCTCCACCGTCTGATCGGGCGGGGCGTCATCCGGAGAAGATTTGGGCGATTGAGATTCTAGATTAGGGGTTGTATCTGCAGCGTGATTAGATTCTTCGGGGTTCTGATCCAT
>CAOJBJ011010107.1:0-18743 GCA_948291685.1 Euphorbia celastroides | reverse complement strand
TTGCCCTAGTGCTGTGCTGGATTATGTTCTTCATTTCGGAAGTTAGGATTTCTTTTTAGGTTTTATCTCATATTCAGTCGGAATAGTTTAGTTAAGACTTTGTCGGTGACTCTCTCATTTCTTTGAGACAAACCTCTCGCTAATCAGTCTTGGCTTGGCTGGGGGAAGAACATCTGATTCACCAATAGGCATAAGAACAAGGCAAGAGAAAGTTCCAATCTAAACTTCATCCTTCGCCTTCGCTTAGTAGCACTACTTTTGCTATAGGTTAGGGAGGGCTTATTTAGCGCATAGCTAGTTGGAAAAGCTCAAACAACGACTGGGGAATTCTCAAGCTATGGGTCTTCCAATCAATCTTTGTGAGAAACATATTTTCCTATACTATATAGGTAGGGGCAAGAGAAAGAAGCAGGAATGGTACCAATGGCGCGGATTCCTATTGCTTTTTTT
This sequence comes from Euphorbia celastroides, assembly GCA_948291685.1. Taxonomy (NCBI): domain Eukaryota; kingdom Viridiplantae; phylum Streptophyta; class Magnoliopsida; order Malpighiales; family Euphorbiaceae; genus Euphorbia; species Euphorbia celastroides. The sequence continues at coordinate 18,293 of CAOJBJ011010107.1, read as the reverse complement.
CCAACTGGGATTAGTGAGACCCGAAAGGTCAAGGCACAAAATCTAAGACACTGTTAGGTGACCTGCCATCTACGACCTGAAATGGTCAAACCCTTTTTCTTTTACTTTGACTACTCTATTCCTACGAAAGGAACCAATAAAGAGTGGGGAAGGGACGGATTAGGTCTTTTGATAGCCACTGCTCGCTTTATTAAAGGTGAATAGAAAGATGTAAAGGTATTCTGATTCACTTATGAAAGATCCTGTTATTGGCCTTTCACTCTATCGTAGATGTACGACATCAGCGCTCTCCTCTTCTGGCTAGAATGAAAGCAATCTCAAGTCGAGGAGAACCAGTATACCAGCTAATCACTTGTGCGAGTAAGTCAGGTTGAAAGAAAGGGGTAAGGGAAGTTCAAAGTCAACCATTGAGTCTAGCCCCTAGAGCAAGGATGGGATATTACGCCAATGAGCCCTCTAGGAGTAAGCCATTTGCTGGTGCCCTAAACCCTCTAGTCTCACTTCTTTTCTTCTTCTTGGTGGTACGGATCCAAGGGCTAGGCTCTGCAAGCCTATTAAGTTAAGTAAGCCAGGTCAGTACTTCAGTTGGCCTTCCCCGGCTATCGATTTCATGGAACTGCCTGCGGTATTTGATTGAAATGGATTCATAATAACGTTAACGTCACTTCGAAATCCAATCTACTACCCATCTGGAGTACCAAACCGGTCTAATCTCTTTCTACGGCAAGCGCCATCGCCTTTTTCACTCAGGATTTGACCTCAGTAGCATTCCCAACTACATGCTTTAATTCTTCATTTTTGTTTATTTGACTTGGTTCCAGCCTCGGTGGTCCTACAAGGGTTTATTTTACCATACCATTTAGCATCCTTTCTTTTTCTTCTAACCTTTTTCCTATCTCTGAAGTGTATCCGCTGCTCCCCGCCGGTATAGGTCTAAGGGCGTTTTGTCCCCTATCTCTCAATAGCCGTTTTGTCCCCTATCTCTCAATAGCACGGAACAAGATATATGTTGTGCCGGTTTCGCCGCCTATTCTATGATAAATATATACTATAGTAAGGCGGAGAACTGTTGTTCGTTGGAGCGCCGGAGTGCGGAGGTTGTTCCCATCATTGAAGTCAGAGTGTGGGACTGAGCCCTTCGAATGAGAAAGACAAAAAAGTACTTCGTTTCGTTGGAAAAACCAACATTCTCTAATTCTTCTTTACTACTCCTACAGGCTTGACGGTCTGTCTGTAGGGAATCATTTTGATCAAAATCAATCATGCCTCAACTGGATAAATTCACTTATTTTACACAATTCTTCTGGTTATGCCTTTTCTTCTTTACTTTCTATATTTTTATATGCAATGATGGAGATGGACTCCTTGGGATCAGCCGAATTCTAAAACTACGGAACCAACTGCTTTCACAGCAGGGGAAACAGATCCAGAGCAAGGACACCAACAGTTTGGAAGAAATCTTGAAAAAGGGTTTTAGCACCGGTGTATCCTATATGTACTCTAGTTTATTCCATGTATCCCAATGGTGTAAGGCTGTCCCCTTATTGCTCAAAAGGAGGAAAATCGCTTTGATCTCTTGTTTCGGAGAAATACGTGGCTCACAAGGAATGGAAAGAAACATATTCTATTTGCTCTCGAAGTCCTCATATAGCATTTCTTCTAATCCTGGATGGGCGATCACTTGTAGGAATGACATAATGCTAATCCATGTTCTACACGGCCAAGGAGGCATCGTTTTTTAATCTCATTCTGACGGAAGAGATTCTTTCTCGATCATAATTGACTTCCCTTTCTTTCTCTTCAGCCTCCCATGAGCCAGCTGACATGGCTCTATTTCCCTTCATGTCAGGACTGATAAAATCCTCCACTCCAGTCCTTAGGCTGAGATCTGCGATTCAGTCAAGGAAACTTGGCCTCAAGCTGTCTGCTTTATCAGATCAGTAAGAAAATGTGGTATGCAGCTCTGTAAGGTGCCACCCACAGAATCTCTCCAGACCTTTATCACAGAAGATTGAAAACCTCAGCACGCCAGCTCCTACCAAGAAGAGATGGTTGGCCGTGATGGTCTTCCAGGATACTTCCTTGTGCTTGCATCGAAAACACAGAAAAAAAGTGAATGCTCAGCACATTCAGATCTACTAAGGAAGGTGAAGGTGTTACTGTTCACTCCCATCGAAGAAGCTTCAAGCCATCTTCATTATTCGAGACACAGTTATCAAGAAGCGAAATCTTTCACTGAATGGAATTGTTACTTTCAAAAAAAAAATGCTTTGAAAATAAAAAAGATCCATTTTACCACTAAGGTCGTTGGTAAAACCAACAAAGAATTCTCTCAAAGTAATAGAGAGTTAAACTTCTATCAATGCAATGAAAGAACCATCCCCTACTATTTGTCAGATAGAAAAAAATTAGACCCCAAAGAGCCCTACTTTAACTTTAGCTTTAGGGGGTGGGGCTAAAGGGGGGTTTACATACAACCCAGGCAAAGTTGTGTAAATGATTCAATCTCAGAGGCATTCTTATCATTTGGTAGATCCAAGTCCATGGCCTATTTCGGGTTCACTCGGAACTTTGGCAACCACCGTAGGAGGTGTGATGTACATGCACTCATTTCAAGGGGGTGCAACACTTCTCAGTTTGGGCCTCCTTTTTATCCTATATACCATGTTTGTATGGTGGCGCGATGTTCTACGTGAGTCCACGTTGGAAGGACATCATACCAAAGTCGTACAATTAGGACTTCGATATGGTTTTATTCTGTTCATCGTATCGGAGGTTATGTTCTTTTTTGCTTTTTTTTGGGCTTTTTTTCATTCTTCTTTGGCACCTACGGTAGAGATCGGAGGTATTTGGCCACCAAGAGGGATTGGGGTTTTAGATCCTTGGGAAATCCCTTTTCTTAATACCATTATTCTCCTTTCATCCGGAGCTGCCGTAACTTGGGCTCATCATGCTATACTTGCGGGAAAGGAAAAACGAGCAGTTTATGCTTTAGTAGCAACCGTTTTACTGGCTCTAGTATTCACTGGCTTTCAAGGAATGGAATATTTTCAAGCACCCTTCACTATTTCAGATAGTATTTATGGTTCAACCTTTTTCTTAGCAACTGGCTTTCATGGTTTTCATGTGATTATAGGTACTCTTTTCTTGATCATATGTGGTATTCGCCAATATCTTGGTCAGATGACCAAGGAGCATCACGTTGGCTTTGAAGCAGCTGCATGGTATTGGCATTTTGTAGACGTGGTTTGGTTATTCCTATTTGTTTCTATCTATTGGTGGGGGGGTATATGAAGGAACGAAAGAGTAGATTGAAGAATGAAAGCTCGAAGACAAAGAGAACCGGGCTTTTCAAAAGAATTACTGCAGCTTTGCTGCTCCCTTTATTTATCACCTACAAAAAAGTCTCTTCTACTTTCCTACTAAATCTCTCTTTATTCTGGCATATAAATAAAGGGATCGAAGATATTATGGCAGATTATGTTCACCAAGAAATGACCCGAAATTTGATCTTGGTCTATTTGAGATTGTTCCTTTTAATCGTAATCAAAGATGTTTTCTTCTTTCTTGTTTTTTTTTTTTTTCTAAACAAATCGAAGAACCTAATGGATCGAACTTGTAATTAAATTCAGTAATTAAATTCAGTATATAAAAATAATGGAATCGAAGATAAGATGGCGGATCTATTACTATGTGTTAAACATAGTCGTCTGATCGACGATTTTATCCCAGCCCATAAAAAAGAGGACTCTGAGGTCTGGTACTTAGTCTTTTCTCTATCACTACGGAAGAGGTGTAGGCTTTTTTTGTAGTCGGGTCGGGAAACCAGCTCTTATCGGTGCCGCCATCGGCCTATTGTTCCTCAACAAATGCCCATCGATCACCACTTGAAGCTCCAACCACTTGACTTTCGTTGTCTTTCTTTGAAGTGAGATGGTCCAACGGTAGCAACAACTTAAGCACAGGAAGTCTTTCATCAAAACCCTTTTATTATATTATATATTATATATATAAGTATAAAACTCTGCTCTGTTAGAGTATAGTATGGAACCGTCGTAATCGAGACTTGTTACACATTTCCGACGAGCACTAGTTCAAATACTTCGAACCCGGTCGAAAGATTCCCTCGTCTTCCATTTTTTGGAGTACTTTAGGAACACTCAGTCAATCGAGAGCTTCAAGGTAGACATAGTGGAATCTATCCTTACGTAAATCTCAATTGAGGGCTGTCCGGAGATAGCCTTTCAAAGAAAAAAAAGAAGGGGGAATCCATTTGCCGGTATCCTATGGTTTTGCCCTAGGTCAGAATGCGGCTTTCAAGCTAGTCTCTGTCAGAGCACAGATGAAGAGAACAAAGGGCTTCACTTGGCGGCAGAATGAGACCAAAGAGTTTACTTCTGTTCACTTCAGGAGAAGGTAGCTAACCCAGTCCGATGCCTCAGCCGATCATTCTACCCATTCTAATTGGCACTCGTCACTGCATGTACTTCCTTGACCGTGCAGAACAAGGCTCTATAGTTGACTTCTGGTGATCACAGTTGAGAGAGATAAGGACTGAAGTCAATACGGGATGAAGAGCACAGAGATATGCTCGAAGAGCAGGATGTTTTCTTTGACCGATCAGCTAGAGGTACAAGGTCACTGTTCTAGTATGTCTTTCAATCAAGATTTTTGATGCTATAGACATGATTACGTAGAATCAAGAGCGGCAAAGAACCAGGCAATGTTCTCCCTGGAAAGGGCACTTAGTCCAGCTAACAAGTTAGATTTGCTGCACACAGTCACTCGAAGAAAGAGCCAAGCCCCTATCCGTTAAGGACAGTGCTACTTCCTTTTAATTATTCACAATCAAAGCAGGATTCCCATTTCCCTTATTATAAGTAGGTTCGGTACCCCCGCAGCCCAGGTGACCCTATTAGTTAGGAACTGCCAGACGAACTAATGAATATGGCCATGTACTTTCCGGACGGCTTGCTCACGATACCTCATCAATCAGCATCCATTTCATAGGCGAATCTCACTTTCGTCCATCTCTCGCCCCGGAAGAGGACTGACCTTAATCTTAAGGCAATTTAGTAAAGAGACTGGCCTCCAGGACTGATAGCAGTAGTACGGGAGATTCTAAAGCTCTGATCTAACAAGGGAAGTCTTGCTCTTTATAAACAGCAGCCGCATATTAGGAACTCGAAGAATAACTCCTCCTGAGAATAACAAAAGAAAGTCCTTACCAAGTCATTCTCACTCGACCTGGACAGACAAGAGAAGTAGGGATTGGGTTCATTTAAGGTAATGTAATATAGAGGGCGAAACCCTATTTCCAATCGAGCTTGCATCTTAGTACGCAAAGTCTTCAGCAATAAAAGGGGAATCCCGTGAGAAAGGGAGTTTCCGTTCTCCTAGAGGCGAAGAGGGGCTAACTAGAATATCTAATGGAAATGTCTTATACTTATATCGGGGGACGTGGAAATTCCTTTTATAGGACAGAAGACCGAGGGCTTGATGTGATGGGATTCACGGGTTTGGGAAAGAGAATAGATAGACTCTCCGCAACTCGGCTTCAAGCCTCTCTTTCAAGTACCAAGTACGGAGTCAGAGGGGCACTGGGAACTCTCACTCTTTCCTTTGCTTTATCCCATTGTATGGCCTTCTCAATTGGAATGGCTGCTTCAATCAATAGATTGGACAGAGAATAAAAGATCTTATAATTCATGAATCAATTACATGGCAAAGCTAGTTCTTCTTCTATATGATTATAGATGGTAGAGCTACTGTTGCTCGAGCAGCAGCAGGAGAAGAGGCTGAGCAGATCCCACTACAAATGGTAAGAAAAAAGAAAAGTAAGTTGCTGAGCTGTAGCAGTAGCTGCCAGTGCATTTAATACGGCATACTCCTAATATGAGGAAGCAAGTTCCCATTCTCTAAGATCAGAATACAGCTTAGTTTTATTTTAAAAAGAGAAGGGCAGAAGCAGCATCAGCTGGAAGAGTGGTAGCAGCGACAGTCGAGGTAGCTGTTGAGTAGGAGACAGATGCCAGTTCTATTTCTTTTTTAGTAAGTTCAGTTCAAGTTCAGTAGAGATGCTATCACTTTTGCTTCCAGTAAACCGGCTTCTCCATTCTGGTGCTAGGGATTTTACCAGGTTCCCGTATTCGCCTACAGGCTTAGCTATAGCTCGCCTCCTGGAGGATAAGTTATAGGCTTCCTTTCGCATATTTGCTCTTGCTTCTGAGTGCTTAGGAGTACTGGACCAGCCCTCAGTAGGAGTACTGGACCAGCCCTCAGATTGAAGTGGGGAGAGGAAAGAAGCTGTACTCTTATAACGTCATACCTTGCCATTCAAGTCAGATCTTTATATATGATATTTAAACTGGAAAAGCGATGCCAGGAGTTGTGCTAGCTGTAGGAGAACCCTCGTGCAGGTTATAGAGTCTGTTACCCTCGTTCGGGTCTAGATGATGGAACTTTCACTGGTAAAGGAAAACTGGCATTTCACTTAGCACTTTCCTTTTGATTGTTGATTCGGAAAAAGCGCTAACTGCTGTTAGAGTATGCCAAGTCTTTGCTTTGCTGTGTTGGAATCAGCGAAAGTTTTTAGCTTATCTCCTTTTCTTTCTTGAATCATAGCCTACTTTCTTTCCGGCTAAGCTAAGTTCTCATCGTAGTCGTAGTCGTTGTTTTGTTCGGAAGCTGAGTCGTGGTTCTCTGTATCGTCTGTCCGTATATCACGTAGTTGTAGCAAAGCGGGGTGCCCAGATATGATAGCGGGTAACGTAGCTAGCTTGCAAAAGAACTAATGCACTGAGACTGATGCAATGATGCAGGCAGCATAAAGGATGGATTGAGGTTGTATTGTAAAGCATTTCTTCCTCACTTAGACAAGCCACTTCGAGCATCAGAGATTGGAAGCTCTTCATATACTCTATAACTTCACCCCTTTACCTCAAAGGCCTTAATCAGTCTATTGCTAGCCATTGGACATTACACGGCAAAAAGATCTTTCTCCTTCTTTCATCTCTGGTCAATCGGTGATAGTTTGGCGTGAAGAATCCTCAACTCCTTCAACTTCTGCACCTCCCGTTTTTCAGCCTTATATTCCAGCTGTACAAGCAACAGCACTTCCACCTGCTCCTCCATGGGAGGAGAGGTTTATAGGACTAGTATACTTCAACCTTTATCAGGTAAGACTTTCTATAGTCGACTTCTCAATATGAGTTGGTACCGGCCTCTTCCTTTAAGTATATGGTCTCATGATCACGATGTGCTATAATCTTTTTCGTTTTTCTCACATCTTCCTAGAGGTGGACTGGACCACTAATTGGATCGATGAATGATAGAGATCCCCTTTTGGGCTCACTCTGGGCACCTTTCGAAAGGAAACTTACTATTCTAACTAACTAAGAAAGCAAGTAGCTAGCCTCTCTCTTCCCTCTTCGCATCTCTCAAGGCAGAAAGACAGTCAGACCGAGACTACTATTATAAAGACTCAGAGCTATACCCTACTAATTCCGTCTATTTCCTTCCAAGCTAAGGCCTTTTCTAAGCCTGTGCTCTCGTTAGCAATTCGATCTCTTCTCCCCAGGTGCTATTCTTCTTGGTGGTGAAAGCCTTGGAAGCTTGTGCTCCACTAAACAAGGCATCTCATTCGAGTTATCAGCTTTCCATCCCGGCCCCGAGGCAAGCGAATGAGCAAGCAAACGAAGGAACTAAGCCCGAACTAGCGATCTCTTGAGTCCAGTCCTTTGGTCGCCACCAACCTCACTCGAACTAACCTCCATCTTTTTTTCTCTCCATCGAGTCCATTCGATCCTCCCAATAAGCAATTCCAATTAAGATTGCCGCCTAGCCAACCAGCTCACTCGAACCAACCTTAGACAGGGAAAGAGAAGGGTCTGAAAAAGAAGAACAACTAGGTCATCTCTTCAATCCCTTGATTCCGAACCTAGGGCGAGCCAAGCTCCACCTTCTCAATCCTTGTCTTCCAGCATAAACTACTCCTTACGAACCCGGCAAATACCATCCATTTATCCATCTCCAGACGAAAGACATTTATTTACCCGAACCTACTCTCTTTTTTCCACTCTAAGCCCAGCTCTTTTTTCTTTTTTAAGTCACGATCATAAAGGTGAAAATCCAGACCGTGCATCTGGAAAACGCCGGTTCGTGACAAGGCCTTGGTCCATACAGATGGGATCGCGACCTTTCCTTTTCCTCGCCGATGTAGCTGGTCACACTCAATTTAGACCTGATCGTGCCTGCGGGGCAGGTGCTCCAACCAAAAGTATGAAACTGAGCGAAGTAAAGCGAAAGAGCAAGCAGCGAAAGAAGGAACGAAGTAACTCGACCAACAGGAAAGGAACGAAGTACAAACCAATATACGAATACGAAATCTCTTTTCTTGCCAGCTCTCCTACCTATTAGCCCTTAAAATATCTTATCTGGACAGGATAAGAGCAAATGAACCCCCTCTACCTATTGTCTATTCCTCCTCCCGGCTTACCTAAGGTGGGCATTAACTAGACCTGTTCTCATTGCTTTGGTGCTCTCGGCATAGGAAGTCTCGCCGGTTGAGCCAGCACCTTGCTAAGCATCCATTTATGTTCCATAGCCATAGCTATGTGTAGTTTACAGCTGATCCAGTCGATTCATAAGTTTCAAGCCCCCTTCACTTCACCTTTGCCTTTGCCTAAAAGTAAATGAAAAGTTCTCAACTATGAAAGTAGTCTGAGGTTAGTTATTTTGGTTCTATCTTCTTAGTCAAGCGCGCTAACTGCAATCAAAAAAGAGATCCTTCGAATGGGGCAAGTTCCTGCTTCACTAACTGATTTAACCTCCTCACGGTTGGCCAGCTGTTGATGATATAAATCAAGGCTAGTTTTTTCCGGACTAATTCAAAAGAATTCAAAAGTAAAACGGAGATCTCTCGATCAAAGAGAGGAGTGCCTGCCCATGGTATTCCATCTCTGATGATGGGGATTTTCCATCAAACTATATCGAATTTGGACTCAGCTCTATCGATAGCGATAGAGTAATGAATTGAATCAGCAAGGATAGACGAAACTGCGGAAGGCTTTAGTTCTCCCCGAACTATGCTATTATGCTATTATCTACGGTTGTCTTTTCAAACAGCTAGTGGGTCTAGGCATTAGCCTAGGGTTGAATAATTGTCCTATCAGTTATCCCACTGTATCCTTTTGTGCCTGTGGTAGATAGAGAGGTTACCTTCAATGCTTCCCAAAAGCCAGCCTAATGAAATTTCTAAACTATGAAGAGGAAGGTTGAAAAACTTCTTCCGTGTAACGCTACTTTACGCAATTCATTCAATATCAGATGCTGTCTTCGCGGAATTCGGCTCGATGCCCCAAAATACGGGTGTTGATAAAAAGTGGAATGTCCGGCTAACCCTCTCTCCTTATTTATTTATTTAAGGCCTCACTGCTACCAAGAAAGCCTTCGCTATATCTGCAAGCCCAATATGTGCGTGCCTCTTCTCCCTTGCAGAAGCCCAAACCATTCTTCCGTCTCAAAATGCAGGGGGAATAGACTTAAGAAGCATTAAAATGTTCTTAATCTACTTCTACTTACACCTAAGACAGACTCCCCTGTAAATGTAAACCTTTGACCGACTTGCCTAACTCTTTCCATTTCCTTTCCTAAGTGACATCAAAATCCTGTTTCAGCTGATTCTCAAACAACCTATTGCGATTCAATTGCAGCTCCTTATATGCCATCAATCCCATTTTGTTCACAGCGTCCTCTTCTGGGAAGGAATCGGAAGTATGGTAAGGCTTTACTTTCCCCGTTCTTTGTCTTCTAAGCGTCGGAGGGGAATAAAATTCCTAATGGTTCCCCGCCCGGGGATAAGGGCTAATCTCAGTCTATTCGGCCTTCTTGGGAATGGAATCCTGGGTACGTCCACATTTGGTTTGGGCAACTTTCACTACGCGAGGGCTTTGGTCTGCTTCCTTCTTTTGAATCACAGGAAATGATTTAATCTCGAACTGGGCCTGACTATTCAGTTGAAGTGAGAGTTGATTAAACTATCGAGGATAGGAATTGATTCAAGACTGCCTGCTAGTAAGTGAGGCAATCGATCAGAACAGAACGCTAACAGCGAGATGCAAACTAACCTTTTTCCCTCAATCAATGGGGCAAGTCGAGGCATGTCTTCTTTCAAGCAAGACGAGTTAGCTCCTTTCTCTGAAAGATGAGGTGGTTTGACCATACTGGAAAGGGTTGAACCTGCCTACTTACTAAGCCTTAGAAGCCCTTAAGGAGGCCTAAATCTGGATTGTTCCCTAGCTTGATTCTTTCTTTGTTTGCTTCCGTCGCTCAGTGGCACTACCGCCCCTTACAAACTTTCTGTCTAACTGTCTAAAGCCTTCCCCTTGGGAACCTAGCTCGGTTGCTCAGTGCTTCCGAGCTTCAAACCAGGGGGCTTCCGTAGAACCGGGCCCCCGTCTATCACACACTAACTGTCTTATCTCTCTTGCTCGGTGTGCTCCTTCGGTTTTCTAGTAGCAAGATTTGGCTTTTGGTTTGAAGATTGAATAAGTGGTCAGCCTGTGCTTGAACGATGGCATTCCAAGAAGCAACTTCCTATGGGGTCCCCTATTGATGAATAAAATCACTCGAAAGAAAAGCGGCAAATCAATCTTTTTTTTTCTAAAGTAAATGGTTTAGCTCAGTGAACAACTGAGCAATCAGGGTAAGGCACCACCCTAGCATCAACTCACCCTTTCGGATTAGGATCGGCGGGATGCCGTAGCTTCAAGCAGAAAAAAAAAAAAAGTAGCTACCTTTTGCTCTGTCGTATTGTCCGCCGAAAGAGTAAGTACAACGAGGGTGATCAAAATGTCAATTCGGGGAGAGGAAGATCGACTAGCCAACCAAAGTAGAGGACCTCCTTGAGATGGGGAGAGAGTTTGACCACTTATAGGAATGTTATTCAATAGCGCATCAAATGCGCGCAATAAAGCAGTGCGCTAGGAAAGAAAGAGGAGTAGAGGGGGTTCATTCCCAATTAGAAAACTGAAAAACACAAAAAGAAAATGGAAGGTCTTGTCTTCAAAGGGGCCAACTCAGCCCTAGAAGATGGAACGAATATCGACTAAATTGCCATTTTCCTTTATCAACTCCTTTCGTTTGACCCCTTGAGCTCCCTCCCTTAATCAAACTCGCTATCGGGGCTTAAACCCGGCCTAGGAACAACCACCCGAAAAAGAAGAATCTAAGACTTCAAACAGCCCTACTGGAATAGAAAATGAAGACACCCTCGTTACAGGAAGAGGTGGTGATTTTACTTTGAATGGACAGAAACTCCAGCTGGTTGACCTGGTTACCTCCGCCAAAGATGCAGTGGATTGCTAAAAGATCGATTGGAAGCCAAAAACACCAACTTTCTTAAAGTTTGATCGTTCAGATGAAACTCACCTGTCTGTAAAACCAACTAGCGCACTCGCATCTCTCTCTTTGTGAGGCGTGCCCTGCCCTATAGATGAGTTAAGTAGGAAGGTAGCCTTGATACGAGTAGTGTGCTTCCGGAATTTTGAAATCATCTAAGAGAGCATTGAGAGGTCTACGAGCTATCCATGCCTATTTCCAATCTCTTATCGTGCAGATAGACGATCAAGCGATTCCAGTCATCGATTCTGCTCCATCCAGGGATGGATTCAAGAACAGACTCCCACTAGCAGAGGTCCGGAAGGCATGATCTCTATGACTTCATTCACTGGATTTAGCCTGAAGAGTCAGTGTCCGGATTCCGCCGGAAAACTAGACACGATGTCAGGATTAGAAGAGAAGGTAGTTTGGTGTGTGATTACCTTATAGGGACCCTATCAATAGTTCGGATCGTTATATTCTTCTAGCAGAGATCGGACATTCTCAATGCTTTACCTGGGCATCCTCTAGTCCAAGCTAAGTCTTCCTTTTTCTTCTCAGTGCTTGGTCAAATTTCAAATAAGATAGATATAGAAAGTGTTCTGGGGACTGATTAACCAAGGCTGTAAGGGAGCCAAAAGGTTACCCACGGAGCGCTAAGTCGAAATATCATCGAAATATCATAGAATAGAAAGATCGTAACCAGGCGAAAGATCTTTCTACTCCGTTGAAGATGCCGTGATTGCTTGACTTGAATCAGTTTACTTTGGTCCTAACGTATATTCGTCTGGTGCTATCGTATATAAGAGAAAGGCTGCATTTAGGAGTGATCTTTCTCTCTAACTATCATAAGATAAGAGCGTTCTTTGCCTGAGTAAACAAACAAATAAATAAATAAATAGAAAAAGTTGGAATGTAAGAGAAGGAAGAAGCTCCAATCATTTCAATCTGTTTTGAATCTGTTATCATCTACTCGTGCACCTGGTTTTTACACTTTTTGACCCATAAATGTTCAACTCACTTCCTTTCGTAAAAGCCAACCCCGAAAAGAATATCTTTATGCCCCTTAGTTTACGCAACTTCTTTAAACGTGCCAAGCTGAAAAGATAAAGAGTTCAAAGCCTTGATTTAAGATTACCATTTCCATATGTCTAGGCTTTTTTGACCTTAACTTAAAAAGGAAGTGCACTTCTCCCAGGATCTAAGATTGCGCGGGTTCGTGAATGCCTATTCTGGTCTTCCTCCTGTCTTTTCTTTTCCTTAGATGGATCGAGACCAAGGAGGGCTGAAATGAAGAATGGTGTTACGTTTATTGAGAGTTCACAGCAAGAGGGTACCTTTACATCAAGACACTTGAGCTGAACATGCTACTCTCCGGTCCGCCAATCTACTGCTTTTTCAATCTCACATACCGGGTTCCAAAAAGGAATTTCGTTGCCTTCACGCTTTCGCTTTTAGAAAGAAAGAAGAAATACGACCTGAAAACACAGGAAATGATGCTTCAAAAACAGGTTTACCGAAGCCGAAGGGGATCGAAAATATCCGGAAGAAAGCGCTACTAACGAACTGACCTGACCTAAGCGACACGATTAGTTGCTTTCAACCCTTAAATTAAATCGCTAGTTTGAAGAAAGCTTTTATGAGTTGCGCTACCCACTGGAACTTCCGCTACACCTTTCCCACTCCGGACATAGACAGGCAAGCGATCTCATAGATGAATCGACTGCAAGTCATCTGTTCATCTCATCCAATTTGAAATTACATACATAAGAGAAGAAAGCGTAGAAAAGAGCCTATTCAGTTAGTCATGGAGTGAATCAAGACAGCGGCGGGCCCAACAGAAATACAATATATCAAAAAGATAGACATAGTACAAGTAGAGATCACAAAATTATATTTAGAATATATCAAGAAAAACTGTTTTAAAATGGTTGAACACCAAAGCCATATCCATCGGCATTAGAATATAAATGGGATATAAATTAATAAAATGACTACACAATTCACTCATTCAGCAAAATAGATGAACACTAATATATATCATCATAAAAAAAACGTAACTGTAATTAATAAAAGCATGACCATTGTGAAAGGAAAAAACCGTTAAAACCCATATGGCCAACAGATAATAGCCTTCATAAATAGCCAATTAATGGCCAACTAATGATGGTAAAATCTCATAGGAACATGAACCGTTATGAGTCAAACGGCAACACAAAATACAATTAAATTTGGAATCAAATGAAAGCGCTTTCATTCAAAACCTTTTAAAACTAATAATATTAAAACTCTTCTTAATTATTAATCTTTTTTTCTTTAGTTAAATTACAACTACAAAAATTAAATTAAATAAAAAAGTATAAGGGTAAAAGAGTAATTTAAGACTCTTTTGCTTTTATATATACTAGATTCCGGAGCTTTTTTTCGAGACTGAATTCTGAAGTTGTTTTGAGTCCGAATCTTTACTTTAATTAATCTTCTTTCTTTGATTTCTAGTTTTATTTACTTCAAACAATATGAAGTGGATCCGGTACTGGTTCGAGTATATATATATATATATATATATATATATATATATATATATATATATATAAACTAAGTCCCGCACTTGGATTTGTACATAAAAACTAAACCATTATATGTTCAAATTTTGACTAACTTAAGCCGCATTGGACACATGTTGATATGAGTTTGTTTAAGTCCAATCCATTGACACCGAATCTGAAAGAATCGGTTCAACACCAAATTTCTTAACCATGTTTAATTATAAATAACACCAATACTGTGTAACGTTTGTCACTATTTTAGCTCTTCGCGATTACGTTGGGTTCAACAATTAATAAAATAAATATTAGTTTGAACTTACATGTTATAGAAATTTTGCTTACATATAAATATGAAATATATAATTAAGATAAACTTGAATATTAGCATATTAATAAACATGTTTGTAGACCTAACTATCCCATGAGCCCACTTAAACTGGATGGACTTGGATTATTTTGATGGACCATGAACCTGAATTGAGATTGATTCTTTAAATCCAACTTAAACTTGGCCGGAGTTCCAAGTTTTAAATTATAAAATTGAACTGAACTTAAATTCGTGTTTTAAAGAAAAGTTCAACCATGTCAATAAAAACCAATGGTGATGAAAAGGTTTACGGAAAAGTAATAAATTTGTTGATAAAAAGTTTAAAACCAATGGTGCCCGAAAAGGACAGCGCTTACATTTCCCTTCAAATCCACCATACACGTGTGAGCCTCTCCAATACTTACACGTGTTTATCTCATTCATCTTTCTTCTTCAAATCTATTCTTCTAATTTTTCATCTTCCATCTTTCTCTTAAAAAATTTATTCTTTTAAATTTTCTGTCCTTTTCTTGTTTTTCCTACAAATATGTCGGATTCCCTTAGATAGGCTACCCGGTATTTTCAAGTGAAGTCTTAAAAATTCTCTTTTGAACGCTATCTATTATAAAATACTAGTATAGTGCTCGTGCGAAGCATAAATATATTATCTATAGTCAGATTAAATATTAACAAAAATTAAAAAATACATTAGTTGATAGATTTAAATAATATATTATTATTATAAAATTAAATTCACTTAATTAAATTATTAAAAAAATTTCATTATCAATTATTATAAAGTCTTTTTAAATGTATAAGGGTAAAATAGTTTTTTAACATTGCACTGGTTTTAGGAGGTAGCTAATATTTGAGATGCATCCAAACTATAGATTATTCACTTCCTCTATTGTTATAAATGTTTTAAAACTCAATAAAAACTAATTTTTCGACATAAATATCACAAAACTATCCATTATAAAGGAGTAAAATTATTATAAAATTCAAGTATTTTTTTAAATACAATTATATTAAAATAATTTAATGAAATTGGAATCAACAAATTAAATTTTATGATGTAGATTTATATTACTTTCATGAACATGATTCAAAGGATTGTATGTGTAAAAAAGGTGTTTCGAAACATACAATGATAAAAAAAGTCTTTTAAAAATTAATTATTTTAAAATTAATTGAATAAAAGTTAACATTTTCATGTTGCTAATGAAATTGTTCATGCGGTACACCTTAAATTTGTGAAAATAATAAATGTTGTTTTTGGTTATCGCGCTTTAGTGCAATCTCCATATTACAATATCACTAAACATCTAAAAAATTAAATTATGTGATTTTATTAAACATTTTTTGTCATAAATTATTTAATTCTCAATATCAAATAACTTTTTTAACATAAATATCCTTTATTATCCATAAAAAGAATAAATATTATTATAAACTTCGACTTAAATACAAAAATTGAATTTCAAAAGTTAAAGTTTAAAAATATAGTATTTTGTAAATAATCATTTCATTAATATCGTTCAAGCTTTTTTTATAAAGGAGTCTTTTCAAAAGTATGAGGGTAATTTTTTTTTTAAAACTTCATTACTTTTACATTAGTTGAATATACGTGACAAACAATATGTTGGAAAATATTCTAAAATATATCCAACAATGACAATAATTAAATATAACAAAAATGGATCTTCGAATATTTATAAGTTGATCTTTGATCTTGGTTTTTTATTTTCAAAAGTGCAGGTGTCAATTTCTTGAAATGTCCATCCAATAGAGTATCTTGGTTCCCACCTTTAATGAAATATAAATAAATAGTCATTAGAATATAATATAGAGATTATAATATAACACTATGAAATAGAATAAATAAATTAAAGAAACGAAAACACCGATAAGCTGAGTCGTGCTAGGCACTGTCATTAAAAAATATTTGGTTGTTCCTCCTAGGATTAAACAGTTTCTTCAAATCCTTTATAAAGAACTCACCAAAAGAAACCGAAATACAATATATCCAAATAGATAACACAATTGGAGACTAAGAACAAAATACTTTTTCGTCATTATCTCTTCAAAATTGACGTGAACATTCGCATACATGTGCACCAAAAAGCAATATGCTGTAAAGGATAATTACTGGCATTAAAACAATTAAGTAAATATAACGGACAAACGTAAAAATAATAAGTAATACAATTGATTTGGATTCAATTAAAAAACGCATGCACTTTAAAAACCTTAATTAAAAGCTAAATGGCCATAAAATCATCCGTTTCAATATAGGAAATATAAAGTAAGAAACTCACTAAAAATATAAGCTGCAAAACTCTTTAATTTACATTTAATAATTTTAATATTTTCAAATAAAAAATATAAGGATAAAAACGTCTTTTAACATTCTTTTCTTTTTAGTAATATATAGATATAGATGTTTGTAAGCACAGGATTTGTGAACATAGAATAATTGATAAGAATAGTGGCGGGCTGTGTGCAAAAACATAAAAAGAAATAGAAAAGGTGAAAAGAATGTAAAATGGCAGCCAGTCAAACTAAGTTAGCCGATAAATCCCATGTTTATGAAATGGGGAATTGTATTAAAATCAAAGTTGTGTTAGTTTATTCTTTTATTGGCTTATTGCAATATTTGATTTTGACCCAACATACAGCCTGGACCATTACTATCATTCTGGTTACTTTATTATAAATGTGGAGGTCAGTCATATAATATTTCGGTTTTTACAAACCTCGAAACTCGATCTTATAAATAGTATAAGGACTAAGCTTTTTTGAAAAATCCTGGAAAATTTAATACAACATAACGTGACTCGTTTTTTTGTCAATTAGAGCGCACCACGGATTTTTATTGATAAGAAAATTGTGGAGTCTCGTTGTTGGTTTGATCAGTAGTAGTGAAGTATGTTGATACTGGTAATTACATTTGAGGGGAATAAAGTAATGATAACATTAGTTGGTCAGGATTTGCATTTATCTCGTATGAATTGCTATTCATCAGGAAATACTTTGGCGTGACTTTGATAGTTATTGTAAATAACAAGATGATCACGTTCGTGAAATCATATCGCCGTAAATTGATTGAAAAAAAGTTGCTAATGTGGGACAATGGCACAATGCAGAACACCCATAATCTTAAAGCTTTTGTATCGCAAAGAACTATTTTTTGTGATTTCGACATTTATGAAAAATTCTAACTAAATAGACTAATGTGTATAGTGTCATCGAAATAATTTTTTGGTTGTCCATCTTATTCGACGGAGCTTTGCTCCGACTACATGCATCCAAATTCGACCCGAATCACACCTCTGACTATGATGAGTGAATCTTTTCACATAAAAGTGATTTTTAATTTAATTGCAATTTGTTCAATCGACATAATCTTATAAAAAGATATTGGATATTAATATCAAACTGGTTCCGTACTAGAAAAGTTCTCACAAAAGTTCAATAAATTCACAAAAATCAGTTTCGCTTTGGTTAAATTGAAGCAAATTTGATTGCCCCTAATGTACGAAAATTGGCCCATGCTAATTGGTTCCAACAAATGATATCATTGAAAACTTCGAGAAATTATAAAAAGAAACGGTTTCTTTTAAGGAGTGCACGATCCAATGGTTCAGAATTTTAGATAAGGTATTAAATTAATTGAGAATGGAAAGCCTGTGAGTCCCAAAATATTGTAAACCGTTGATCGAGGAGGGTCATTGGAGAAACGGTTTCTTTGTAAAAAAGCCCGAAAACTTCAGTATATTCCTTCACATATTCCATTATTCCCCCTGCGGACTCACTGCTAAAACGACGGCGTATGTTTGTATTTGTAGGTCATGTTAGTAGCGGAGCAAGGAACCTAAACTTGGAGGGGCCAGACTTCCTTAGAAAAAAAAAATGAAAGAAGCTCGTCCAACACAGTATACGGCAAGCTCATTCGCCCAAATATAATAAAGCAAACAATTTTACTATGACATAATCTTTTATACCACAGACAAAACCTTTGATATCTGAAACTAGAAAAATTAGCTTGGACAATCATAAAA
>CAOJBJ011008923.1:0-11931 GCA_948291685.1 Euphorbia celastroides | reverse complement strand
GGATTCCGGTTTGCTTTGGAATCAGATTTGTTTTAAATCGTTTTCGATACTGTGGTGGTATGGGACGCCACAGTTGATCGTTTTTTTTATACTTAGTGATTTTTGAAATTGGTGTTTTGGGAAGGTGTCGGCTCGTGTTGGTATCGCTTGTGCATGTTTCCCGGCGGCCCCCTCGGCTTTATCAAGCCGGGGCGGGGGTCGCCACAACTAGGGTAAACCTGCCTTCGCTGCCTGCGCATCACCAGTTTCACCCAGAACCAGTCCGGTTTCCAATGCTCCAACTGGCCTAAGGGCTCGTACAGCTTCGGAGCACGAGCCCGGCCTGGGCCCTAGTACATCAGATCCCCGGCCTTGTTGCACTTAGGGGTATAAAACCGTCGGAAGATTGTGCCATCCAGCCACAAACCCAAGTCGATGCAAACCCGCTCGAGAGTGCACATTGTCAACCAGGAGTTAGGTTGGATTTGAGTCGGATAAACCCCAAACTCATCTAGGATAGACAAAATGGCGTAGCTAAAAGGAAGTCGCAAGCCCCAATCGATCTGCGAGGTGAATACGTCAAAGTGGCCCGAGGGAGGACTATCCATCCGATCTGAGGGCCCTGGTGCCACCGCAACTAAACCATCCAACTCTCACATCTGCTGACGATAAGCGTCGGCCCGGGTTTGCGGGCAAGCGGAAGGCACAAAAACGGTTGAATTGGCCGCAGGAGTGGGAGCAGCCTCGGGTTCGGGTCTCACCTTTTCCGGGTTCAGAATGTGCAGTGTTAACCTCAATGTCACGACATCTTTGCGGTCGTATTTAATACCGCACTTCGGGATTCCGTAAGAAGGAGGCTTAGCATCGTGAAATTGCGGGTCGAAAGAAGGCTCCATCGGATATGAATTCACAGAATCGGAACTCGTCGAGCTAGGGCTTGTCAGCGGAGTACCCAAGAACGGAAAGAAGGACATAAGAAGAAATTAAGAACAAACGAGAGTAAAATAAGAAAAACCCTCACCGAAATTCGAAGAACGTTGACAAAAATAACAAGTTGCAGTAGCAGAAAAGAGGAAAATCGTAAGAAAAGCAAAAGAAATATCCAGAAGCGTAAAGAAGAAGAGGGAGGAAGAAGTGCGACTTATATAGGCCTGATTTGAAAGATGAACAGGCGCGAGGGGACAGCTGCCGCACCACGCGCAAGTGAGATAGCCAAAAAGCACGCGCGTGTACCACACGGCCAGAAACCGCATGTTAGAAGTTACCTGCTACGACGCAACCTCACGCCACTGCTATGTTTCTCTTCCGAGCCACCAACTCTAAAGAGTTGGGTTCCGAGCTGGGGAGGGACATATTTGCGTAAGTAAAGAAAAAATCTTATATGTTTCTCTTCCGAGCCACCAACTCTAAAGAGTCGGGTTCCGAGCTAGGGAGAGACATCTGATATCAATAAGAGAAATACAGTTCAGTAATACCCGGGCTGGTTCAACCTCTAACGAGCTTGGGCCCAGACACCGCGCTGAAGACTCCCGAACTCGCCGCCTAAAAGGCCCACCAGTCCATCGAGGAGAGCCATCCCGATAGAGACAAAAGTGTGCGTCGCGGAGTAAGTACACACCGTGCCATCCGACAATACTGTTACGGCAGTACAAAGGACCAGTACTATCGGTGTGACGTGGCCCGATAAACGCAAAGGAACTGTCAGACCGTGCCAATACCCCATCATTACCAGGCGCCACGTCACCACTGGTCCCCTCCGGTCTCTCCAAGCTCCCTATAAAAGGGCAGCCCTACGGGATTACAAGGTTAACTTTTCTCTCCACACTTTCAATACACGCTCTACACCTTATCTCGGAATCTTACTTAATCATCGGAGAGGCCATGCCGGTAAAACGGCCGGCCCCCCTGACGGTGTTCTTGTCTTGCAGTTACCCAATGAGACTGGATATTAGATTCACGATATCAGACACAAATAACCTTAAAGAAGAAGACGAGAGCATAAAGACTAAGGACGCAACGAAAGGAAAGGCAGCGCCAAGTTCGGCGGACCAGTGCTTGTAGAAAGGGATGCGAGAAATGGCGATTAGAGCGAGTACAAACCACAATGCCGGCTGTAGTTCTCCGTGGCCTCCGTGGCTAGTCGGAAAGAAATGACGGAGGTAATCCACCGCCACGTAGGAAATCGCCGCCAAACCTAGGCCGCCGGTGGCTCGCAGCCGCCGCATGGTCGTGAAGCTGGAAACAGGCAATATTCCGGCGGTTTGTGAGGCGCGATTTACTGCGTAAGTCCGTTACGCTATTGGTAGTTATTTTCTGTTTTTATTTAGTTTTCTTTCTCACTAACCAATATTTTAGTTCATTTAACAACAACAATATATAATGGATTGAATTACCTCGTAATCTTGATTTCAAATGCAGTTACAACAACATTTAACATGTAACGCATAACGCAGTCTATAATCAGCTGGTCAAATACTGTAAAAACAAAAATGTTTTATGTGTAACATATAACGCAGTCCATAAAGTAACATGTTGAATGTTTTGAAAACGACTAAATTTTGAGTTTTACGAAGAGTTAGCCGTTACAATTATGACTAATTTCGAGTAAAGATATATTTTAACATGTATAATATTGTTTTGAAAAAAGAAGCGTTTTGCAACATGTAAAGAGAGAATTTGTTCATAGCTTCGATTTTATGAGGTGACCAGAAATCCTTTTTGGTATCTTGTGTATTCTAGAAATTCATTTTTCATGTTGAAGATAGTTTGTAGACTTAATTTGTTTTTGGAGGTTAACATGATTTAAATGGAATTATATAAATATGGGAAAGAATTCAATTCTCCACAATGAAACTTCTTTTATAAATATAAAATTAATCTGTTTATAGTATCATATTGCTATTAAAGCAACTCTGTCATGTGGGGTTTGCAAAATCGTGTTGATTTCTTATAGAAACACGTTTCAAAAGAGAAGTCTTGTATCAGAATGATAATTGAAAGTTAATTTTTTTATTTATTTTTGTTAACTAGTTCAATATTGATTAGAGAAACATTACATGATTATTCCAAATAAAATCGTTTTCAAGTATAAAAGAGCTGTTAAAAGAAATTAATCTAATTTAATGTGTGTTTTCAAATGAGTATCACTAGATGAAGGAATGATAAGACAAGAATGTATATGTCATGTCTGAATACAATACAAATAAATTGATACATGTCAAAGATGTATTGAAAAATGATTAAACGACATGAGAACATGTGTTACAATGATCCAGATGCTGATACACAAATCTCGAGTAAAGACAGTAAATTTGAAGCTTTGTAGTTCATTAATATCAGTAATAAGTAAAAATGACGCTTTTATTTGATAATATGAGTAATAAGCTTGACAAAAAAATATCAATACAGTAAAAGCTTTGTAACCAATTATATGAGCTAAAAATCACATGTTATGAACTCAAACTGAATTAACAGAGGAGAACTGAAATGATTATAAAATTGAAAGAACATGAACTAAATTAACCACTATACAAAAACAATTGCAAAAGTTAAGGCACACAATGAAAAAGGAAAACAAAGTCCGTTCAAGTTACAAGGAATTTAGATAAGTAGACATTTAATGTAAGAAAAATTCAGGACAAACAGCATCACATGCGTCTTTAATTGTTCATTTAAGGGATTAAAAATAATTATAATGAAGATAATTAAAAGATAAAATAGCTACAAATGTTGGTTCGAATCTACAACACAAGGCATCAAGTCAAATTGGAATTACACTGCTTTGACTATCAAGAATATAACTTTATCAAGATCTAAACCAAAATCACACTGGAAGCTGCAAAACCGACTGGTTCTACTCTTATGCATACAACAATAGCACCCCAAACAATCAATGAATAATTATCACAAGATGCAAAAAAAAAAAATATAACAATATGAGAGAGACCAATATGTACAGCACCAAGACAAACCGCAGAAATCCGAGCTACACGGTACAGTTAAGACAACACCATTTTGGGAGGCGGTTGGCGAGCCACTGCAGCGGGTTTGGATGCTCATCTTCATCTGATGATGGAGCCGGCAATGGGATCTCATCAGGCAAATGGCGGTGAAATGAATTGACCGCTCCTGCTACCCCGTCTTCGTTTTCTATCAGTTTTGCTAATTCCATCGCCCGGGCTTTCACCTTAAAAAATAGAATGTTTTTGTTCATGGATCAAGCCTGGGCACCAGTTAAGAATTATATATAAAAAAAATCAAATACCTCGGGCTGTAGCATGAACCGAATCGCATTGGAAAGGTTCTCAACAGTGAGCTGAGCTATTGGTATTGGTGCTGGTCCTAGTCCTTGTTGATGTACCCGATCCCCCCAGAAGAACTGGTCCCCGAAGAACGGAACTATTGTTGTTGGGCACTGTTATCAGCAAGTTCTAATTCCATTATTTCTAGAATTCAATTTTGCAAACAGTGTGATGTTATTAAATATTCAAAGCACATTACCCCAGCTCTAAGTCCTGTAGCTGTGGTTCCAGCGCCACCATGATGAACCTGCATAAGCGTTTTTATCACGGGATAAATCATTCTACAAGAAACATCTACTGAAAAACCCATGTAAATAAACCTCCTAATCAAATTAAGCCTATGCAAAATGCAAATTGCATTAAGAGTTGGAGATTTTGGAACTGTTTCGCATAATTTTGAACATAACAAGATTTACCACAGCAGCACATTGAGGAAACAGCCAATCGTGTGGACAATCCTCCAAAAGAAAGATATTATCAGGAACTTCCGTGAAATTCCCTAAATCTCCCCAACCTCGATCTATTATTCCTCGTTGTCCTGTGTCTTTCAACGCCTCCATTATCACATCTGTAGTTTTCTTTGGATCATCAAGAGGCTGAACAATCAAGAACGCAAGAAATTATTCTTCAAAGAGAGAATAATGTGCTATGAATTGCATAAAGTAAAAAATTATTTGACAAAAGAAAAAAAGAACTGCAAGATCTAGAACCATTGATGCACAGTCCTGAAAAGTGTCAATTAGAAAGTTAGATAGCAGCATTCGGCTATGCAACTGTGTTAAGATTTAAGAATGTATAAAGTATTCCTTATGCAACTTTTTCAATTTTACACAGGTATACATTATTAGAGAAAACAGATTTCCATGAATAAAAAAATTTAGAAAAGTCAATAACCTTTCGAGCGGTCAAGCTCAATCTACAGTTGCAATCATATCCAGGAACTATGTCATGTATCAAAAGGAAAGAACCCAGTACACAAAAGACAACAACAACAACCAAAACTTAATAAGAGAACTGAAATGGTGATGTGAATTCAGACAAAAACGCAGCAACTAGAAAATCTGTTATTGTAAGATCATCATACCATGCTTCCAAACCCAATATATATGGGTGGTGTGCCTTTCTGAATCCATTCAGTGAATTCCTCTTTAGGTTCATATTTTGACCCAAGGTTTAAGAAACAATACCCAACAACATCAACCAATGGCCCCCAATCTGCATGATATGTTATCAAGTCAACCCTCCAAAGCAAACTATACATATATAACATTTCAATCAGCTAAAATACCGTTTGGCTTTGGTACAAGATGGGGACTCCACATATAACCAGTTGGCAGATGGTTAAGTGATCCATGGTACATGCTGAAGTAGGCAATAGGGGGAAGCTTCAATTTTTTCTTCCTAAACTCATTTATATATCCTCTTATTCCCCACCATATGAGTAGATCCACAATTACATACGAAAGCTGAGAATGATAAAACAGATGTTAGTGTCGTGTGCAAACTAGTCTGCATATGGAAGAGAAGATAACTGGTAAGAGAGAGAATATACCCAATAACCAGCACTTTGAGGAACGCGGGCTAGAGGGTGAGGGAATTCATATGTTGGCCTGCCTATTGAATATAGAAGTTAGAAGGCATAATTAAATAGGAAAACTCGGGATTGTCAGATCCACCAGAAAGGTGCTTTGTAATTAATACTCACGTCCAAGGCATTGTGAAGAATATTTGGATTGGTACACCAAGAGCTTCTGCAACGTGTACATGTCCTGTAACAAAAGGTATAATTAGATTCTAGATTATAGTAACTCACTTTACAATCCAAAAGTTGTGAAAATAAAATATATGAAAAGAATATCAAATGTTTACTTATCCATCTCTTTCTTAAATTTTCATTTCTTCATCTCAACATCTGTAATACAAATTCCTCCATCTACCTTTTTTCTAAACTAACACACTTTGCAGAAAAAGAGACAAATTACGCTCACTGAGGCTATACAAAGCTTTAGGATCAGAGTCAGAGATCTAACTTAAACAACACAAAAATGGATAGCTGAACAAGATTTGCGCACTTGAGTTGGACTATTTAATGCTTTCGACTTAGAACAGTTTATACTTTTCATCGTGTAAAATATTGCATGAAACTACCTTTTATATTTATTCCCAAGAAAACCAATTCCTGAACCAATAATGAGAGGCTATATAATGCATAAACCACCCTACTCAAATCTCTATCCAGGCCCTGTAAACCACTAATCTAGGGCACTTAGATTTGTCTGAGATGCAAAACTAAAGGACATAAATTATCTAAAACCTTGTAGATTACTAAACGCAAAGAGTAAAAGAACAAGGGGATAATACTAATTCTGCAGTGAAATGAAGAAAAGGAAAATGTAAATATATCTGCACTTTACGTGTAGGCATCCACAACTTTGAAAGCATACTACTCTCAGACTAAGATACTGAATGTAAAAGCAAACTTCAACCAAATCTTTGAGAAGAAAAGCTCAATATATGACAATGGAGAAGACTGCATATTTCACAGAATCACAGTTGCAGTAGCTAACCATAAGCAGGAGGATTTGCAATAATGGCCTGGGCTTTAAAAGGCACGCCAGTTTCTGGATCTGGTTCTGTACATGCTGGAAGAAGAGACTCGATAATGGCTTTCAGCTGCTTTCTTTGTGTAGTTATCTCCCCTGGTCCAGATGGGATTAATCCTTTATTTCTGGCCATATCTAAAATTCAAAATGACTCTACGTTAGCACTTTAGTACAGTTTATAGTCATAGGAACAAAAAAAATATAAGCAATCTTTCATAACATAAGCCACATTTGGGAGTTAAAAACAGGAAAGAATCAAGATATTTGTTAGTAATCTACCTAGTATTTGAATAAGTCTTCAGCAGATTTTGATATTATTTGTATAATTCAGATTGGTGGTTGCTTAGTTGTAGGAGCTCAGATATTTCTTTCTGATTTTATGCATTATTTGTTAAGTGTTTGTTATGTTTTCTGCTATAAATATGCAGCAGTAAATGAATGAAAATATGCTTCCAATATTCATATTCTTCACATTCTATATTTGAATTTTCTATAGCTTTTCACATTCTATGTTTCTGCCATTAAAATACAACAATATTCATAGATAAAAACGAAATACAAAGATTAGGGCCACTTACATCCAGCCAAAACTCGAGGATCACCGCCAAGAGGATAAAACTCTACAACAGCTGACTTTACAAAGTTGCGAAAGTTGGCATGGGTTGCCAACCGAACATGATGACCAAATTCCTGTATAAAAAATTTTAATCACTTGATAATTAGTTAATTTCAGGCCATCTATTTCTTTCACAAGACAAAGAAAACTAATACAGAAATGAATGCTTAAACCGAAATGGATGGTTAAGAATTCATGAAAAAGGAAAGAACACTAATCAGCTTACTCTCATGAATGTACCTGAAGTCTCTTTGCAATAGCCAGAAAAGGCTGTACATCTCCTCTTGTTCCAACCACAAGAATGGCAATTTTCAGCTTTGGAATTGGTTTATTGGAAGGCTCAACACTATTTTCAACATGGAAGGATGCGCCGTCAACTGAGTGAAGCTCCAACAGCTCAGAAGCAACAGGTGTATTATTATTGATATCAACTTCCACAGTTCCATCATTTTGGATCTTCACTAACTCAACAATTAGCTTTTTCTGAAGCCCAATTAACAAAACATTATTATTAAATGAGGTGAAATAATAGCCGAATCCTAGAGAAAGCCATTTACATGAAAGGCAAACAAGGATTTGAAGGCCAAATAACAATAACTGGAGAGCTTGAAAATGCTCTGATTACCTCTTCTTTATCTGACAGTCTATCAAATTTCAGCTCATACCACGGCCTCCTCTCTGTCATGGATCTATAGAATGAGATATTCTCAAGGCCATCAATGAGGGGATGTCTGTCAGAGCGAACTGGTGCAGTAGTACAGTGCTCTAAGCCTACAAGATCAGACGCTTTGGGATCAGTGAATGCATAAAAATGGATTATTTACATTCAATATAACGATTTCAAAAATGAATTAAGAGAAACACAGGTAAATGGGAATGCATAAAAACACAGTTAACCATAGTAAAGCATCAAGTTCTACCTCAACAAATTCCTAGGTCAATCATTCAAAAGCAAAAATGTTCAGGGGAAACTAAAATTTGAATTGAGAAATCCATACCTCGACAGGGCGATGAACTGACTTTAAGTTCATTTGATTGCAGAGTCTCTGAAGAGTCTGTGGTCTTTCCAGAACTTGTCTTCTCATTTCGTGTCTCATCGAATACATCAGTTTTTGTGCTTCCTGAATTTCTCCCAATCTCTTCTGTTGGACTGTCTTCAAGTCGTTCACTCGATGTAATGCCAGAACTCTGCTCAAACCTCTTCTGAAATTCCTGGCTACTGCTAACTCCGTCCTCTTCAGAGCCCATCAGTGGATGTTCAAACCCATTGCTTCCCATTTCATTAAATGCTTTACATCAATTGCCTGACACTCTACGCCTGTTGATCAATAACTCTGAACCCTGATTTGAATTCCCAATCAATAAATTCATAAAATTTGTCAAAATTTTGAGCTTCGTAAATGAATGCAAAGACCTAACCAGTAAATATCACACAATTCACAACTCAAACACTACATATCCAAATCCTGCAACATTCCAAATGTAAAATTCAAAACCCCTAAAACAATTCATTAAACCGCCTCATGAATTTTACAACTAACACAACAAATTGTCCCAGCAGTTCATAGCCAAAGCCGTAAACAAAAAAAAAAAATCCAATTTCAGAACTCAGTAAACCCACTGTTCTAAAACCCTTTTGGCAGCCCCAGAACATTCAAGAACAGACACACGTATCAAAGAAATGACAAAAATCCAAACTTAGGAAACTCACCACTGGAAACTTAACCGCGTTGGCGAGATTTCAAAAAATTGTGATCACACCATGGAAAGCGACTTCCAGAACAGAAAAGACAAGAGGATAGATGCCAAATTTCAAAACAAAGCTAATATCAAAGCTTCACACACTGTATAACGAGCATATTTCACCAAACACACGAAAGGAAGAAAACCAAACACTGCCGCATCCACCAGTCAAAGGCAACACAAAGAATGTTAGGTTGAGTACTTAAGTTGAATTAGGAGCCCCCAAACCGAGATTTAAAAGGAAATGAAGCTCACGATTAACACGAGACAGCGACACACATAATTTAAAACTAAAACCAATCAAAGGCCGTTACTTACTCCAATGATGATAGAGCTTGATTGTAAAAGACTTCGAATTGAGCTGTATTTCAGAGAATCAAAGACTGGAAAACATAAATTAGGGAATTGAGAGCAGAAATGGTGATGATTGCAGAGCCCACTTCAGTTTCTGGTAAAGTTAGAGAAAACTCAACAGAAATCCTTGGACAAAACACCAGACTCAGTATTGACTAATTGAATAATTAGTGCAACTTTGGGAGAAGAAACAGTAATTATTAAAGCGGATAAAAAGAAATACTAATATATTTATGTAAAGGTGATGATATCTTTCTATGGAATTATTTGTGAAATGGTTTAATAATTGTATTTTTTCGGTTACTTTTACCAGCCTGTTCCATTTCGAAGAAAAGAAGAGAAATTTTATAACATCGATATATACATTTAGTTTATAATATGAAATCCCAAAGTTTTATATATTGTTGTTGTTTGTATTAAATAGTTTCACATGGAAATCCTTTTCCTTAAAAGTGAAGTGAATTTTTGAGAAAGAATGTGATTATTATACCTCTCTTCAAGTGTTTGCAATTTTAAAATTTCACCTTTTTCAAAATCCATCAGGTTAACCACTAAATTTATTCCAATAGACACCACATCTTGTCAGAAAATTCAAACAAGTGAGTTCAAGCCTCACAATCAATAATTTAGGCAAAATGCTTTCTTAATATTCAAAAAAAATCATCAGGCTCGGATCAAGTGAAAGAAAAAACTTAATTCTTTTTTTGGTTAATACTGATTATTGTTCCATTTGAATTGAAAAAAATGTAAAATCATGACTTTTTTTTCAAAAAAAAACTCGTTAATTTCCACTTATTATTTATTTTTTGCATAAAATTCGTTATTTCTCATCTTTTGTAAAAGTATTGATAAATTTATATGATGGTGTGTATTTTGCAGGAATTATCGATCCAAAAAATACTAAGTTTGATGTTTTTTCATGTGAATGGTTAGTAATGGAATAAATTGCAAAAAAATAATAAATGAGTAGATTGCTATAAGTATGTAGTTTTTTGTAAAGTGCAATATACCTTTGTAGAACATGTTCAGGAAAAATTATTGAGTATTGAAACAAGCAAATACAAATAATGCAGCTTTAAAGTTTCATTTAATTAAACAACCATTTGTTTTTTCAATAAACTTTAAAAACATTAATCGTGATTCCGTGTTTTTGTAAAAACATGTCTGAAGATTCAAATATTAGTAAAAATGTGATTTTCTTTTAAAACAGTCAAAGAAGTTGACGTAGTTGCAACTTGCATTCTGAACTGAGAATGAATTTTTTAGCTAGCTCACCCTCATGAGACTGCAATCCTTTGTCATCTAAACTACACGATAATGAAACTTCTTCAAGCCATACAAGTGCACAACAAGCCCATGCAATGGGTTGATAAAATATATACCAACTCTTCCGTGCTCAAAATCCACCCTTCTCTTACAGGAATCTCAAATGAAGAAATCCTAAGAGGTTTGTTAACACTAACTATCGTCCATGTACAATCGGTATTAGATTTGATTAATTGCTCACTTTACCTCATTTATATTTTTGACAACTCATTATTGTTTCTATAGTCTTTCAACGACATATTTCTATCTTCTTCTTCATTATTTGAAAAAAGTGAGCCATCGATTTAGGTAGACTTAGAACCGAATTGTTATATATTTCAATCACTGCACGAAACAGTATATATCCAAAGACAAAGGGTCGTGATTTTTTAGGTTCAACAATGTCAAAAAGACACAATTTTCCGACATCAATTGCGTCCAAAAAACATGCTTTTCGGGCATTCTGATGATTTCAAAAGGACATGCCAACTAACCAACCAACCAAGCCTTAATCCCATGCTAGATGGGGTCGGCTATATGGATCATCTGACGCCATGAAACTCTATCTTGAGCCAAATGCTCATCGATATCAAGAACCCGCATATCTCGTTGTGAACATGCGAAAGTGCTCACTGGTTTTATACCAAGTTAGACCTCTTTTGAAGCCTTGTGTTTAGGAGTCGCCAGTTAATTAAATTATTACAGGTCAATTAAGAAAACCCTAAAGTGTAACCAGAGAAAGGGTTCGGGGAATATGTCATGATTTTTGTTTAGACTAAACTTAATGCAAGGTGAAAGGTGTTTTTTGGTTATTTGACTTGAGACCCGTAATTAATTACAAATCGGCCTACATATCCCATTTTGAATAGGGAAATCAAAGTCAATGTAGTTCGGAATATACCTATTGAAAGGCAAATTATGCTTTATGCATGAATGTGAACTTTTAGCCAAATTGGGTTTATTTTACCAATTAATTTGTAGACTTTAAGTCTAAATGCTTCTTTTGAAGGCTTTAATGCAATATGATTTG
>CAOJBJ011008681.1:0-10332 GCA_948291685.1 Euphorbia celastroides | reverse complement strand
GTTACAGAAAACGAAATAACTGTAATAAAACTCTACTACACATATTTTGGAAGTTGAAATTCGTTTTTAATCTTGTTGCAAGTGCTTATGAAACCATGGAAAAAATTACACCATACAGTGACTATTAGCTCCATATATGTAGGTACATAGCAACCCTCCTAATATCGTTTAAAAACAAAACAACAGTTGTAATTATATCATTGATTGCTTTTTTGGCTACTTATTAATTACAAGTTATTACTCCCTCCGTTTTTTAATACTGGTCATTTTGTAAAAAATTTTCTTTTTTTTTACTTATCATTTTCCTCCTTTTTAGATATTTTTTTCTATTTGTTCCTATTTTGCCCTCATTTACTCCAAGCAATAACTTTTTTGTTGATAATTGTTCCTTAATTCTAGTGAAAATATAAGACTAATTTGATACTTTACATCTATAATCAATTGCTTCTAAATTAGTGTGCACACAACTAAAATGACTAGTATTAAGAAATGCATGGAGTAATAGATTGTGTCACATTCGATTTCCCTTCATTTCAAGCATTATTTTTTTTATTAGGCGTAATGCATATTTAGCCCCCTAAACTTGGCATGATTTATCTTTTGTCACCCTAAACTCTCGTTTTATCCCACTAATCCCCTGAACTTGGCAAAAAGACCCGCTAACCCTCTAAACTTGACAAAAAAGTACCCAACAGCTCCTTCATGCTGACGTGACAGCAATTTTACGTTGAAAAGTCAACGCGTTCACACGCTGTCACGTCAGCATGAGGGGGCTGTTAGGTATGTTTAAGCCAAGTTTAGGGGTTGGCGGGATAAAATGATAGTTTAGGGTGCAAAAGATAAAACGTGCCAAGTTTAAGAAGCTAAGTATGCATTAGGCCTTTTTGTTATAATCCTTTCATTTTGATTAGGTCTAATACATTACGGGCTCCCTAAACTTTACCTAAAACGTCCCCTGTCTCCTGATTTTTTAAAAAGTCCTCACATCTCTCTCATTTTTTCAAAACCCTACCTCATAACTCCCTCAAACCTTCAAGCCTACATGATAGCTTAGGTGTCATGTTTGAAAATATAAGAGTGTTGACCATTATAATAAAAAGATAAAATGTCAGCCGTTGGATCATTATAATGGTCACCTAAACTTTTAATCTCAGCCTTTGACAATTTCACCACCAACCTTATCTCTCCCCAAATTTCATTTCCCTTCCACCGTCAACTCCTCCACCTTCAACAAGGCATCAAAATTGACGAGATTTGTTCTCATTTCCGGCGGCTTCAGGAGTTTGAATCGCAAAACCCCTCGTGATTCGCCTCCGATTTCGACAATATCTAAGACGAAATTGAAATTGCGTGTTGTGTTTGATCTCATTTTCGTTTGTGATTTCTCGTATGAAAACCATTGATTAAATTCCGGCGAAAACAATTTTTGAGAAAAGGAGGTTTTGCCCAAACTAAATGAAGAAAAGGAGGTTTCTGAAATTTCTGGCTATGGAGGCTCTGAGGTTTTGATGGATGAGGTTGAGGTGAGTACTAGTGACGAAATCAAACCCGAGTTTTTGAAGGCTGAGTTTTTCCGGAATCGGAAACGGATATTTTTCCAGCGAAGAATATTGGACGGAAAAAAAAATAAAAGAAGAGAAAGAAGGGCACTTAATGGGTGTTATAAACGAAAAAAGCACAAAAACACACAGTTGCAAGAATGAATTATAAATGTTAGGAACAAGTCTAAAACCAGTAAGTCAGCAACAAAAAAGAAACAAAACTTTAAACAAAGAAAAAACAATAGGAGTCGGAGCATTATCATCACCTAACAGCAGTACAATTAAAATCACAAGCACAGGCCCTACTATCCAGTCCCCCATTTGGATCCAAAAATACACCGTTCTGTACACATAACTGCTGCATCAGCCCGGCCCTCATCAACTGAACCCCGGGCCCTCAGCTCGAATCATATCGAAATTTTCAGGGCAGGACGAACAATCTCAGCCATCACTCAAGAACCGCAACCTCTTGATCGACCCTCCAGTAGTTGACATTGTTGAACTCTTCAAGCCCGGCCCCACTGTCTTCATTATTCTCCTGTTCGGGTTTCGGGACCACATTATTATTTCTCCTCAATGGCCCCGCTTCGCCCACTATGCCCTCTTTGAGGGCCTTTTCCATAGCCTTCTCAGTTCCCTCTATTTCCACCCCTACAAATTCCACATCCTCTTCAAACAGCGAAGGCACCGGTACAGGTTCTGGTCCATCGCTACTAGTAGCCTCCTCCAATGATGATGAGCCGTTGGGTAGAGTTGACTCACCGACTGCCGGTGAATCATCAGTCGTCACCTCATCCATTGGACTTGGTAGGCTGGGATCTGACTCGCCGTTGTCTACAAACGGGTTTACACCAGACCCCCCCGTTTGCAGATCGGGTGATGGTTCGGCCCACCCGACCCATTCGGGGTAGGGGCGGTTCCCGAACAGGTCTTCATTGTCTGGGGTGTCGAACCTGAAGAATCCCATGTCTTGTGTGGTTGAGTTCTGGTCCCGAGTGAAGTTGGTTTCTGAAGTGGATGGGAAGTTGGACAAGTGTTTGGTCCCGGTTAGTTCTTCGTCTTGTCCAACCACCACCTCTTCATCAGAACCACTGTTACCATTTGCATTCGAGTTTGTGATGTCCATCGGTTCAGCAGGGGATGTACTCAAGGGGGCATCACCACTGTTGTCGTCTTGGAAGGCGAACCAGTTCGAATTTGTGAACAGACTGCTGCAATTGATAGCTATGAGTTAATTATTCATGAAAAAACTGATCACTTGTTCATATAAAAGTTCAAATTAGGATTGAGAAATCAGACAACAGGACTCATTTTTCGTTCCAAATATGGATCATAGACATGTTAGATTTTCTGCATGGGCCTGGACCTAAATGATTCAGGCCCTGTTTGGAATTGCATTCCTAGACTATTAATCCCATATGCTTCATTGTCAAGCTTTCCCGAGAAACAGCAGATTTAGGTTTCAAAAAGCAGTATCAGACAATTTATAATTAATTAGTATGAAGGGCAAAACGCGTTTTCCAAAGTTTAAAACCTTTTATTCTAGGAAAAATTTGTAAGAGGAACTTCTCAGGATAGCAGCTGCGAAAGCAATTTCCAACTAACTGGGAAAATGTAAATGGAGAAACTTCAAGAACTTTTAACAGATCGGAAGTTCAAATTTTCAGTAGTTAAAAACTCACCTCCCTTGGTCGTCACCAAGTCTCAATGATGATATGACAACTTCAGCAGACTCGTCATCAAAATAGACATCCTGCACAACAAAATTAGAGACAACAAATTTTACATCGAATCTCACATTTAAATGCAGTCTTCTCCTTTTGAATCTATTTATCTTGTTTACACCTTACTTTCTTTTTGAAATAAAGGTTCACATCTAATCAATGCCAATAATCTTTATATAGATAGCACATCTTAAACGCCCCGCCATAGGGCAGAAAAAGATAAGGTTAGGAAATGGGATAATTTTTACCTCATCATCTCGATCAAGGCCTCCATTATCCTGTAACCATAATAAGAAGATACATCAGATTGAGCTTTCTATATGACAAAATGCATGACTTAGAGAGAGAGGGGGAGAGAGAGAGAGAAACCATTAAGAGGAAGTGAAGAAATCTGAAGATACTACAAAACAATTGTGGAAAAGATTTTAAAATTGCAGCATACCTCTTCATTTTCCTCATTTCCATACATTTTATATCTAAAAGCTTGACTCAAGTTGTTTGCTAGAGCAGCTACATCATAATCTCTATCATGAATATCATCCTCATCACTATCTCTCATTCTATCATGTAACGCTGTTGGCCGGCTGCATATAATATATAGACAAGTGAACATCCTCAGCATTAATCGAGGAAACCCAGAGAATTACAATTCAAACACTAAAATGTGTGAGCACAATGCCATGCCCTTAGTTTAGTAGGCACACCCACGAAAGGAATAAAATACATCTACTTTCCTCCATAAAAAATACTATGATTTTCTTGGAAAATAAAAATATGAACCAATACTTTTTATGAACATATAATTCGACACTATTTGTGTCGTCCATCCTTCTCTTTTAGTCCAAGTGTTTCATGGTAAAATTAACACCAAGCTTCAAACTCATACACTACGACACACCAGGTTCAAGTCAAGCATGGCCTCATCTAAGAAAAGAGGTCAAACAAAGATGCAGCTATAAATGTTTTTCCACATACAAAACGAATGCATCAAAGTTTAATACAAAATAGCTATCATTACTATATTACACAATAAGCAATTGATGCATCACAGATGTCAGGAAGATTATACCCGCAAGCCCATCGATAGACATTTTCAACAGCATTGCGCTCAAGCAGTACACTGGTTTGCCACTCATTCCAGTCATTGTTTTCCTATATACAAAAAGCAACACATATTCAAACAAATCTGCATACACTACCACATCTTTAAGAAATTTTAGGAAAATCTACATTTTGAAATTCTGAATTCCGGAATCCAGTATACAATCATTTAAATCTGTAAGGGCAAAGTTGCCTCAACAGGGCATAGACAACCAATATGAAATCATTATGACATGATAAATTCCAAATGACAAAACTTACAGTTTGAGCCGCTGAGGACAATAAGGAGATACATTGGGTGTTATATGACTACCCACCTGTAGATACTTCTGAATTTGGCCGTTGGTGTTCCCCAACTGAACAAGCTTATTGGAGATTCGTGTAATGTGACCCAGGTTCCCAGCCCGTGGCGCCTTTTTGCCATCAGCAGGTACTGTAGGCTGCAAATGGACAGATACATCACGTTCAGCTTTAAAACTAAGCTAGCATAGTAAATAATTATTTTATTTATGTGCCATCCACATCTCTTCTTCCCTCATTTGGCAGCATTCATATAGCTACAGTTGCCTAAATAAAAGCTATTCCAGAGCCCAGTCAGGCATAAGGTGATCAGAGAGGAACAGCATAACAAATATAGATCCTCAAATGTAGGGATAAGAGAGCAGGCCTAATAAAAGTAAAGCTATAATATAATCTAAGTTTATGATAACCACCTTGTCAAGATTAACAGCTAAAGTGGGATTTTTATCAGTTTGGAGTATCTGTCCAATCAAATTACACTCTCCAACTCCAAGCAGATGATCAATCATCATATCGCTCTTAGTTTCCAGACACGAAATAATGATACTCTCCACATGATGATGTAAAGCATTGTTGAACGGATATCTGCATCAAATTAAGCAGTTACATAAACAGTTGGCAAGGTAATAAAATTTGAGCAAGATAGAGAGATAAAACTCTACCAGATATCAAATTCATAACTCGATCCTTTCATGACTTCCCTATCCAAAAACTAAAAAGAAACAAATAAAACTTACTCAAAAAATAGATCAATGACCCGTCTGACAGTGCCTGAGCTCACCAACTCCTTCTCAGTGGCTTCATTCCCAGTTTTCAGAAGCACTGCAACGAACTCCACAATCTGCAGTAAGCCTTAAGAAATGTTAATTATCAACAGGTAAAGAAGTATCTATTTCCAGGATAAACTGCAATATACTCAAAATATTCATCATGTCTAAAAACAATGGAACACCTATTAACAAGCTACAAATAATCTTCAAATTGAGAACATGAAAGATTTGCTGCATCCATCTATGCTAGTCTACCTCCATGTTAGTGCTACTATGTAATAAGTTGAAGGCTAAATCTCAACATACCTTTAGACGATGCTTCCCAAGAGGAGGCTTCACTAATCCATAAGTCGTAGGCAATACTTTTTCATCAGACAACACATTCAAAAGCTTGAGCAAGTCACCTGCAGTAGGACATTGGGATTTTTAATACTATAACAAGGATAAAATCCTGACAAAAACAAATTTCTTTGAATTGCCCCTTACAGTATCACAATCAGTGATCCAATCTCAATGTCAAATGTAACATTATAAATAGAAACATCAGACAGATGTGGCTAATATTTAATAGGACACCAATTATGCTATTGTTTGGTCTCCTCCCATTTCTCACCAACCCAAGTTTCTTTGAATTGCCCCTTACAGTATTACAGTTAAGGATTCAATCTCAAAGTCCAATGTAAATCTTAGAAGTATAAGCATCAGAGAAGTATGGGTAATATTAAGATGACATAAAATTGTTTTATTGCGTAGTCTACTCCCATTTCAGACCAAAATATAGGTGACCATTACAAGACAGGAGTAAGTAACAATCTGCACGACAACAAATTTTAGATATCACCGGTAACAGTTCTTCTCACAAAAACTTAAGAGCACTCACCAAGTTTAGGAAGCATTGCATTGATAGTATCTGGGTTTGCAAAAATCCTAGACTCGTAAATGTGTTGACTTCGGAAAGAGTGCAGGAAGGGAAAAGAATTTGCCGACCGTTTCGGATCCAGTAAGGATATACACACAGAAAGTGAGTTGACAAGGCCAGATTTTGAATTTGAATCTTCCAAAGCATGGCTAAATATTCTTGCCACAAAGCTGAACACGAAAAGATAACACTATTAACATGGCATAGTTCATTTAGAAAAGAAAGGAAGTAGAAGTGGACTAAGCTTCATCACAATTTCCAGACAACAAAATCCAACAAACCTTGGACTAGATATTTTAGTGGCCAAAGCTGAGGGAGCATTTCGAGTTATTGCACATAACGTTTTGGCGGCATTGACATGAACTTCAGGAGGGTTCTGATCCACAAAAAAGATATATTATAAAGCTGAAAAATGCAAAGGCTAACATGATACATCAAAAATGGTTTGCAATTATTAATCATTACACAACGACACTGCTCATCACACACTATATTTTAAATTACCCATAGTATCTTACCCTAGTGTCCTCGTGCACATATCTTTACCTTGTGTGCTTGGGGACTTTATTAAGCTCTTTTGACTACCATAATGAAATTCGAAAAGAAGAAATGAAAGAGAGAGCATATTGTATCTTTCGAGGAAACAATCAAATAAAGATAGTACTGTAATCCTATTTGTATATCACAAAATGAAAGAATGAGTCAAGATAAGTCAAAGTTAGAAATATATGCGCCCTCCAGAAAGTATAACATCAAAAAAACATTATTTGCATTACAAATCAAAAAATCATGATAAGAAACTCAAGTCAGACAGAGAATAATTCATATTGGCTACAGTTTTAAAAAGCAATTGTCCTAACCGTTTATCACCTACGCGTGTTCATGAATTCCAGAATTACTAAGGCAGGGTACAAATAAAAAAGCTTAGCTATGAATACAGGTACATGTTGGCAGACAGGCATATGCATGCTGACTTGTGTTAATATATAGCGACATGAACTCTTGTGGATATAGTAAAAAGACATTCTATCCACAGATTCAAATTGTCAATTTTGAGAGCAAATAATTCAAAATGGTTCTCAAGATGGGTGCTATAGGGTTAGTAACTCAGTTACTTCTTTGATTTCCCATATATTGATGAGCTTTTGGCTCAAGATAGAGCTTCATGGCGTCAAATGATCCATATAGCGGACCCCATGAAGCATGGGATTAAGGCTTGGTTGGTTAGTTTTATTCAGGCAATTATAGTTATCTATAATTTGAAATGCGTAGAAAAAAAAAATAATATTCTGCTAGGTCAGTTTGAGATTGTACCAGGACCAAGTCACCAAAGATACCAATCGTTGCCAAGAAATGGATTGCACTATTCGCATATAACTAGTTTAGTCCTCCGCATGAGTTTCTGAATTCTAAAACCAAGCATGTCTGCTTACACACTGACATCTATATTTATGTAAGCTTGCTTGCAGACATGGATCGCAGCTAGTGGTCACCAATTCTGCCACCTCAGCATCTCAGGCCGTCAACTTTGGGAAAAAAAATTTGGAAATGGTTTCAGAATAACTGACAGGAATACGATCCAAAAATCCCAAACACATCAAATACACTATCACGTCAGGAAAGAGTGAAAACAAGTATATACACAGCAAAATAGATAAAGCTGATTCCATACTATCAGTCACACTCACTCTTCCTAAGTAGTAAGTACTAACGAGCAACATTTACAACAGTTCACGCGAAAATGAGATTTGCTGTCAATATATGCAACTCCCCACTTACAGAAGGATTCAGTTTGTCGACAATCATTTCTAGCAAGTTGCTTTCAGCCAACCATTGCATCACATCAATAAAATTGGGATACACATGGTCATCAGCCCCTACAAGACGAACCAAAACCTGCCAAAGAAAATTAATTTCAAAATTCATGAGAAAATACCAGAACCAATAACTTGAAAGTAGTCAAGTGTGCTATATTACCTCCATGATGGACGTGATTCCAATTAAATCAACCAGCTTCTGGAAAACATCTGGATGTCCCTGTAAAATTAAAACAGTTCCATGACAAGGCCATCTAAGAGACTTTGTGTCTTGTGAAGATAAAATACATTAGTATTAATGCAAAATATTCTACCTATAAACATAATGAAAAATCGAATTCAACTTAGATACATCTCGAAATGAAAAACATATCAAGATACCATACTAGTACTGATGTTCAAGCAAGAGTTAAGAGAAGCATAAGTTATGCTCACCTGAACATAGTTCATGAGACAAACAGTCTTGCGTACCATAAGACAAATAACAACCTGGATAAACCAGCAAACAGTATCAAGAAAATGGTCTAACAAAAAAATGTGTGTGCCATGTTTGAGTTGTGAAGTATTCAACAGCATACCTTGCTGAAATAGCCAGCCAGAAAAGCGCTATGAGGCCGGTTGGGTTCCAAGAAAGAAAAGAGTAAGTCCATCAGCTACAATGGCATGAAAACACGGTTAATTAGGGAAAAGTGATCATCAATTATAATATGCATATCCTAATGAATGTGAAAAGCAAAAACTACCTCCTCTTCTTCCACCAGCGTCTTAAGAATAACATCAATTTCACACGTAAATATCTCACAGGCAATAAGAGGAAACCTATCAAAATAAACTGGTTACACAGAAAACAATAAATGGAGCAACATTGAAGCAACTACTTTTTCATCAGAAAGAGCTTTACTTAAACGCCCTTTTGCTTTCAGCATCCTCTGGAGCTTCTTCGATAATATAACACAGTAACTGCTCTACCTGGGCTCTATCTCGTAAGCTGAAATTAAATAAAAAAAAGGAACTATCATGGCAATCCAATCCAATCAACTTCTTAAAATATTTCAGAATCATAATACCAAAAGAAGGGGATATAATAAAGATAATGAATAAAGAGCGGGCACGAAATATATCAAAGAAAGTTACAAGTTAATTAGACGACTATTTAATGTTTTGCATTCTTGAATAGTTTCTTCTTCATCCAAAAGCTCTTCCAATGTGAAATTTTCCTTGTCTAGCACTGCTTCCACCTACAGACAACAATCGCAGATGAGGATGGACAGCCCAAAAAGCAAGAGAAAGAAACAGATGATGATGTACTTGCTGGTTATCTTGTATCCAAAAGCATTTAATTCAGTAAAAAAAAGTAACCCCAAATGTAAATTGAAATAAACATAGCCTATACCCCAGAGATTGAACATCAAACAAGAAGAACTCCCCAAATTGCTTTTAAGTAATGCTCCTTTCAGTTTGGAAGTCAAACAGCATGCATACTAACGTTTCAAAACGAGAGCATATTCGTACTTAGACGGCATTCGTGTCAATCAATGAATACTAACCCCAAAATACCCATTTGAAGCTCCTATGTTAACAAAAAGTGCATTAATCAGCTAAAGAACCAAATCGCAGTGCTCAGCACTAAAGTCAGAAAACCAAATCCGCCAACAATCAGCTTCATTGGCAAGTTCAAACAACAATTGAACAATACAGCATAAGCAAGAATAAAGAAAGATAAACCATATTCGAATCAGAACAAAGGAAACTCAACAATTCGAAAACAACTAAGTAGCCTCCAAAAAGAACGACAGTCCACCAAATTCGCACAAAAAATCAAACAAAACGATAACACAGCAGCAAGTACTTCAACATACAGGAGAGGTAGCAGAGAGCGGCGTGAGCTTCCAAAACATACTGAAATGAAGGAATCAGCGAACAAAGAGCTGAACGCGGGAGACGAGCAGATCTATAAACCCTAAAAGGGCGAGCAGAAATATAGGCGCAATTGAAGAGAGATTCAGCAGGAGATAGAGATTCAAGAGGTAGGAGGCGAAATAGTTGAATGATAAAACCCTAATTAACTGCTGATTACGAAACCAAAGATCAAATGGATATTTGGATTTCTTTTTCAGTATATTGAAAACATTTATTAACTGCTAATATTTAGAGTATATT
>CAOJBJ011008017.1:0-17110 GCA_948291685.1 Euphorbia celastroides | reverse complement strand
AACTGAGTGAACTGTTGGAGAGGGTATCCAACAGTTGGGTTAGAGAATAGGAGAAAGAGGAGGGTACTCATTCTCTGGAAAACTCTGTAAGAAGGCTTCTCCGCCGATAAGGAGACACTAGTAGATTAAAGCTCGGAGAGGGTATCCGGGGATTGGAGTAGGCACAGGCTGCTGAACCAGGATAAAATCGCGCTGGTGATATTCTCTTATTTTGTTCTTAAACTAACCCACTGAATACTCAGCAACGCTGATACATCAGTGTCATTCATCTAGCACTTAAATCTTACACTGAAAAGCTCGCTGAGACTAAACTTCTCAGCGCGCTAGTGTCAGCATCAGCGAAAACCAATCTTCACTGATCAGAGAGGGTGAAATTAAAAAGACATTAAAAAGACTGCATTAAATTATTTTAAACGCTAAAAAAGTCATTCACTCCCCTCTGACACGTGTTATATTGCTAAGGGGACCAACAACTATATATTTAGATTAAAAATTATTTAAAGTTTTATTTTTTATAATTTATTTAATAATAAAATTAAATCAAATTAAATTATTAAGCCCATGAACCAAACTTGAGTTTGACTCTATAAGCCCAGTTCGAGTCCAGAGTTTTAAATCATGGACTTGAACTGGGCTTGAATTGGTATTTTTAATAAAAGCTCAATTAAATCTGGCTTAAATCCGGTTCGGTACACCCGATAAACAAATCTAATATAAACTATGGCTAAACAATTTAAAACAGTCATCGAAGAAAAAGAAAAATCATCCTCTCTAGTAATTAGCGCGCCATAAATCGTTTTATCATCAATCCTATAGTGACATGAAATTATTCAAGTTTTATGAGCCAAGACAATGACGCACAAACAAATAGAGCTTCCATCTCAGTGATGTAAGCAGTCTTAAAAATCTCATCTATTCTCGCCGAAACTATCGTGATTCTATGACTATGAATATTTGCATCATATATTAAAATTAATTGTATATCTTGCAACGAACACTATCATACATGTTTCCATAATTGTATTATAATACCGATTGCTCAAGTTCTCATAATGTACTAGGTTTCACACTGATAAAATTAGAATTTGAATTCCTTAAAGTTCAAACTCTTTAAAGTTGTAAAGTTGAATCAATCTTAATCATTTATTGAGTTTAAATGGTCTAGATTTCATTACACCGTGGACCTCACAAAACAGTGAAACTGAATCTGCACCATTTAAACTCAATGAATAATTGAGATTGATTCAACTTTATAATTTTATAGAATTTAGACTTTAAAAAATTCAAATCCATAAAATTATGTACTCACAAAATGAAAATGTTCTGAATACATGCTTCTGTAAAGGAAAAAAGTTAGAAATACAGGGTCAACAGAAGAAATTTGTCCAAATGTAAGCGCTAAAATACAATTTTTGCCCTCTTAAATCAGAATTGGAGCGGAGATCAGTTATCCCCCCTGAACGGCAAAACCGGACAAGAAATGAGCACAAACTGATTTCTGCTTCATCTCTGCTTAAAAAATCAATTCGATTCTGTAATTTGTGATCTGATAAACAGTACAGATGATGGTGGATCTAGGTCCATTCTCGGACGAAAAATTCGAGCCGAAGAAATGGATCAACTCCGCTTGCCAGGCTCGGCACCCTCAGGAATCTCTCGATAAGCATCTCGTAGATCTCGAAATGAAGCTTCAGATGGTCTCCGAAGAGATCGCCGCTTCTCTTGAAGAACAGAGCGCCTCTGCTCTCCTCCGCGTGCCCCGCGCAACTCGCGATGTCATTCGTCTTCGCGACGACGCCGTTTCCCTCCGCGGCGCCGTCTCCGGTATTCTGCAGAAGCTCAAGAAGGTAAAAAGTGCCGTGTTAATTGAATTTTTCGTTGGATCTAGGCTGATTTCCGCTGCAATTGTTGGATCTAAATGAATTATTAGTTGATTTGATTGTGTTTAGGCCGAGGGATCGTCGGCGGAATCTATTGCTGCGCTTGCCAAAGTGGATACTGTTAAACAGAGAATGGAGGCTGCGTATGGGACGTTGCAGGTGAATATTGCGATTCATCCTGAAACTGAGTTCATTTTGTAATTGGATATACGTGCTGCCTGATTAGTGTCTGGTAATTACAGGACGCCACTGGTTTAGCTCAATTGAGTTCGACTGTAGAGGATGTCTTTGCTAGTGGTGATCTTCCTCGAGCTGCAGAGACGTTGGCCAACATGAGGCATTGCTTATCTGCTGTTGGAGAAGTAATACTTTCAGCTACCTTGCACTGTAGTTGTTCAATTCGTCAAGGAGCATGATTTTTTATTTTCTTCAAAAAATGAATTAATTTACTTTTAGATTCTCTATCTTCTAGGTTGCTGAATTTGCCAACGTTAAGAGACAGCTTGAAGTTTTAGAGGATAGGCTGGATAATATGGTGCAGCCTCGTTTAACAGATGCATTATCCAATTGCAAGGTCATCAGGAGTTGCTTAC
Organism: Euphorbia celastroides; assembly: GCA_948291685.1. Taxonomy (NCBI): domain Eukaryota; kingdom Viridiplantae; phylum Streptophyta; class Magnoliopsida; order Malpighiales; family Euphorbiaceae; genus Euphorbia; species Euphorbia celastroides. Next base: position 14,637 of record CAOJBJ011008017.1, on the reverse strand, counting down.
TTTTTATATTGATTAGGATTTCCTGTGCTTCTTTCTGCCTATATCCTGATCAATTAAAAATTGCTATAAGTTCTGGACCATTTACTGTTATGCAGGTTGATATTGCACAAGACTTGCGGGGAATTCTCATTCGAATAGGGAGATTCAAGTCCCTGGAGGTATGTTACACAAAAGTTCACCTGAAACCTATAAAGCAACTCTGGGAAGACTTTGACTCAAAACAAGTTCGGAAGTTTGGAAATGAAAAGAATGAACTTGAGAGGCTATCAGGAATTAGTGATATTCCAAGTGTGGTATTTTCAAGCTGGCTACCAAGTTTCTATGACGAGTTGCTGCTTTATTTGGAACAAGAATGGAAGTGGTATTGATCATCTTATGCTTTATGACATTCATAGTTAGAGTTTGTTTATTCAAATGCATTATAACTTTTGCAATGAAATACCCATCTCATGAACGCCATAAAAACTTAAATCATACGAGGCTTCTATGTATCATTATCAGAAGCAAATGCTAAAAGAGTCTTAATTTGTTTTTACCAGTAATTGAATTATATATCTCTATTGCTAAAAAAAATTTACATGTGAATCATGGTGCCTCAAATTAGTAAGATCACCTTGTATTGAAAATTTTGCATGGTTGCTAAGTTTGTTCGTATATATCATATCGTACTTCTTGTTGAATGGTAAATGCAGGTGCATGGTAGCTTTTCCAGATGATTACAGAGCTCTAGTACCGAAACTACTAATTGAGACTATGCAAGCTATTGGAGCAACTTTTGTTTCACGGATAAATCTTGCTACTGGAGACTTGGTTCCTGAAACAAAAGCACTTTCAAAAGGTTTAGTCTGTACCAGTGTCTTTCCTGGCTTTAAGTCTTTTATTTGCACATTGTTAAAAGGAATGCAAACAAATGGATGCTTATAATTTGATACTATTGATCTGTTTCGTCTTCTTACCAACGGTAAACTTTTGTGTCATGAAAGATTGAGTGCATATTCTTGATTTGGATGCTCAATTTTCGCATGACATCTTTTGTAGTTTTGTTTATGTTCTCTTAACTAAATATGCTGTTTTTGCTGATGGAATGATATGTGGACCAGCTTTGATCATTGTATCTTTGTTTTTTTTTCTCTTTTAGGCATACTAGATATTTCATCTGGAGAAATGCCAAAAGGTATCAAGATTCAGACAAAGCATCTTGAGACCCTTATTGAATTGCATGACATGACGGGGACATTTGCGAGGAATGTTCAGCACTTATTTTCAGAATCTGATCTTCGAGTTTTATTGGACACGTTGAAGGCTGTTTATCTTCCTTATGAAACATTTAAACAGAGGTGACCATATGCTTCTTTTTAATCATTTGAATTCCCGGGAGCGTTTGTCATATTTCATTTTCCTTGTTTAGTATTATATTTCATGTAACTTGATGATTAACTGATTTCTCCTCCATTGTGATCAATCAAGACTTTTATTGGTCATATCAATGGTAGCTTAATTAGTTGATGCTACTTGTTAGATAATACTGCATAGGTAACAGAAAATTTGGTATGCTCCTTGCCTCCATGAGATACCTCTAGCACACTCAAAATTCAGATTTATATAATGTTTTTTCTAGCTCAGTTTCTGTCCCTTCTTATCTCAAACATGGTCATTTTTAGCAGAACAATTAGCAACAATTTATTGCCACTTCACTTGTTATGGAATTTCATTCACATGTACCAATGTCATACTGACTGAATTGTGGGTTGCGTTGTTCATGGCATATGCATCGTTCCTAGTTGATCTTTCTATGTTACTGTCAGCATAGTGAAATTTGATTACTAGTATGTTTTGATCTGTTGTTGATAGGGTTCCCTATCTACCATGCTTTGAATTTGCTATTATTCTTCATTGATTGACAAAAAAATATCTTATAGGTATGGTCACATGGAGCGTGCAATCTTGTCTTCTGAGATTGCTGGAATTGACCTAAGAGGAGCTGTTACGCGTGGTGTGGGAGCTCAGGGTATTGAGCTAAGCGAAACCGTTCGACGAATGGAAGAATCTATCCAAGTTATCGTCTTTCTAGAAGCAGCTGTAGAGAGGTGCATTAGCTTTACTGGCGGTTCTGAGGCAGATGAACTAATCCTTGCAGTTGATGCCATAATGCTACAATACATCTCTTTACTTCAAGAAACCCTTAAATCACTAAGAATCGTCTGTGGGGTGGATAATGCAAATGATCCAAAGAAAGATGGGGGCTTAGAGAAAAAGGAGGGAAACCAAAATGTTCGAAAAACAGACCTGATGTCAAATGAAGAGGAATGGTCCATTGTTCAGGGGGCCTTGCAGGTTTTGACTGTTGCAGATTGTCTAACTAGCAGATCATCTGTCTTTGAAGCTTCACTTAGAGCAACTCTGGCTAGATTAAGCACGAGTTTGTCTTTTTCAACATTTGGATCGAGTTTAGACCAAAACAAGTCGCATACTGCTAGCAATGATGTCGATGGGGAATCATCATTAGGCGGTAGGGCAGCTTTGGATGTGGCTACTGTTCGGCTTGTTGATGTACCTGAGAAGGCCAGGAAACTATTTAATCTCTTGGAGCAGGTACACGAGTTTTCTATTTTCTCTTTAAACTTTTTCCTTCATGTCTTAAAACTTCACATTTGCAAGAGGGTGTCTTTCTTGGACTAAGCAAGTCCAACAAATTAGTTTTAGGGCCTGTTTGGTTCGCTGACAATAGCTACCATCACCCAAAGTTGGTCTCACAAACTTTTCATGTAACAACATATTTTGGCTTTTGACAAGACATTTTGATCATGGGTAACACTATATTTACACATAGCGTACTTACACACAAATTACACACTCTTCATTAGAACCATTGATTCTTTTTCCAATTAATCCAACGGCTTAATTATACACTTTCTTATTCAGAGAATTATTTTTCCTTATACCTCTTCTTTCCATGATTCATCCCCCAATTCCCGTCACTTCAATCTGCAATCACTCCTCTTATTTTTCTTATATTCCATTTTTGTAGCTTTTTCATTTTCATTCCTAATTACTTACATTACAATTTTTAAGATTCACAACTTTTCTATTCAATTTCATCCAAGATTGTAATTTCCCCAATTGTTCAATCCAATGGCATATGGACTCCTTATCTCTTCTTTTCTTCTAGGCATTACAAATCTCTGCCAACTGTTTCGACTTTTTCTAGGATATCCATCATATTACTTTCTTAAATGTTGAAATTGACTGAGTGAACTCCAACAAAGTCGGTTGGGGTGTGAACCCGAACGGCGCCGGCAAGAGTTTCGCAAACGACGGTGACAAATAACAGTGAAGGAGGGTACAATGAGGGAAAAAAGAGAGGAAGTGGCAAGGAAACATAAGCGAAGAGAAATTAGTGTAGACAAACCAGAGGTGAGAATGAGATTCGACTGTGATTTGTGAACTGAAGCATAAAAGATGAAAGAGAGTTGGAAGTATGAGAGTTCACGTTTTAGCCATTGGATCAAAGAGCATTGAAATCAATGGTGTAGATGAAGAGTGTGTAATTTGTGTGTAAAGTAGGGTATGTGTAAATATAGTCTTGCCCTTTGATCATTTATACTAATAAAATGAAAATTGCCAAAACTCAAAACTAAGTTCTACTACTTATTGGGAAAGCTTCAAAATGGGGCTTTTAGAGTAAGCAGCCTGAGAAAGCAATCCCTTAAAGACTCAGTCAATACGTTTCAATTCAGTTCAATTTTGCCACCCCTCCAAAAGAACAGGGCCTAAATGGGCCTACACACTATACAGCTATCCTCCATTTTTTCCTTTGGTGCTCAGAGAATGAATAATACTGACTTCAACTGTTTGTCTTGCAGTCTAAAGATCCCCGGTTCCATGCACTACCTCTAGCATCACAAAGAGTTGCAGCCTTTGCAGAAACAGTGAATGAACTTGTGTATGACGTCCTCATATCCAAAGTAAGACAACGGCTCAACAATGTCTCTCAACTGCCAATTTGGTCTGCAGTAGAGGAACAGGGTACTTTCCCTCTTCCAACTTTCAGTATTTCTCCACAGTCATATGTGACCAGTGTGGGAGAATATCTCCTTACTTTACCCCAACAACTGGAGCCCCTTGCTGAAGGCATATTCAACATGGATGCCAACAATGATGAAGCCCAGTTCTTTGCAACTGAGTGGATGTTCAAGGTAACCAACTTCCCTCAAGATAACTTCCGTATGTCGTGCTTTTCTGTGTGTGATTTGCCTCAAGTTTTTGGGTCTTCCATAACCTATAATCTACCGTATTTATAATAATTTTGGCTTGATGTAGTATCAAATAAAAATTTAAAAAAGGTTTAGTACATCAATGTAGTTGGCCTTAAACGCCCATTTACCCCTCACTTGCAAAAAGTGTACGAATTTATCCACTTAATACTACGTGTCAACATTGTGTAAATGGGGCACTTTTTGCAAGTTTAAGTGGTTATGTAAAACTTTTGTAAGTTCAGTTGAATGGTTGTTTAGGGCCAACTGGCCAACTATGGGTTCTAATGTATGAGACCATAAAAAGAGTCTCTTGTGTTGTTTGTCTTAGGAAAGGACAAGCTGGAGAACTAAAATGAATTTCACAGGAAAAAGCTGATTGTTAGTACAGCTTCATCCTCGTTTGGTACTTGACTCATAATATTTGCAGGATAGGGTACCTTGAGATTGTGCTTTTGGTCTGAAAGCCTGTGGCTTGATTTTGGTTCTTTAAGGGCACATTTGTTTTGCAGAATTGCTATTTCATGGAATAGAAGGAAAATGAATGAAAAATATTGGATAATGAATGTTTGTTCAATATCCATTATCATAAGGAATAACTATTCTGCATTTCATGGAATAGCTGTTCCTCCTTGAAGGGAAGGAATAGCCATTTCATGAGATGTACAATATCCAAGATAGGCATTCCATCCGATGATGAAATTTAGACATAATTTAGTACATCTTATCTTTTGTCATGCATTTTTCTTCTATTTCACGAAATGACTATTTCAGAGTCAATGTGTGAATAATGCATCATGGCATCAATTCGATTGCTTGTACTGCTTTCAAACAGGTTGCAGAGGGTGCTACAGCTTTGTACATGGAGCAGTTGAGGGGCATACAATACATAACGGATCGGGGAGCGCAGCAACTATCTGCTGATATCGAGTATTTAAGCAATGTGCTTTCGGCTTTATCAATGCCAATCCCACCAGTTCTTGCAACATTCCACACGTGCCTCTCAACCCCGAGAGATCAGCTGAAGAATGTCATCAGATCGGACGATGGGAATCAGCTCGATCGTCCTACTGCAAATCTTGTTTGTAAAGTCCGGCGTATCAGTTTAGATTGAGTATGCATATACATCTCTCCTGAATTATTTTGTTTAATTGACTGCTAAATAGAGAATAATAGTCTTTTTTTGTTGTGTTTCATTTTGAGTTCTAAAGTAGACTTGTAGTGGCCTGTAATCGATAATCAATGTGGCTACAATCGGGGAGCAGATGAAAAAATTCATAACAATTGCCAAATGTTCAAATTGATATATACCGAAACAAAAAGGGGATTGTTAAACCGTACTATTTCACTTAACAACGCCCCTGGAAGTTACGGTTATGTCCCTCATCAATCTTCCGTTGCCTTCTCTTTCTTTCTCTCATCAACGAAGGGCAAAACCGTATCCAGAAAAAGAGTTTACAAATCCTCCAGCAAGGGAGTTTACGAAGGCCAATTTGTATACCAACCAGCCCAAGCCGAAAGGAATCCGCTAATCCCCAAAGTCACCGCATGATTACAAAAACGAATCTCGGCCAACGCAATTATCAAATCTCATCAGTCTATCGCCTCTAATCCTCCCAATTTCAGCCCTAATTTCTTCTCCTCGTCCTCCAATTTCCCCGATTCAATCAGCTTCCTCTCAGCCCTAATCCCCTCTCTCACAACAATCAAATCCGCAATCACAAAGAACACGTACCCGAGAGACTCACCAAACGCCGAGATAAAGGCCGTCTTCTTTGCCAATTTCGGATCTAGGGTTCCGATTCTCGCCAGCCAGGTGAAGTGATCGAAGAAGAAGTAAACCATCTCGCCGGAGTTGGCGAGCAGCTTGAAGGTGGGGGTTGCGCCGGGGGACCGGCGAAGGGCGTTGAATCCGGTGAGGAATCGGCCGGATCGGAAGGCTTTTCGGCTCAAACCGGAGGAGATTTCCCAATTTTTGAAGCGGGAAGCGAGTTCGGGGTGAGTGGACTCGGTGTGCCATACGAGGAGCTTGGCGACGTATTGGAAGGTTTTCACGAGCTTGTCGATGCCGTCGCGTTTGGCGAGGAAGATGACGAGCTTGTCGAGTTTGTCGTTCATGGCGGGAGTTTGATTTCAGGGTGAGAAGAAGATGGGAATTGGGTTTTTTTGTTGAGAATTTGAATGGAAACCATTTGTTGGATTTGAAATTGGTGTGAGCCACAAATGTGGTTGTGCGTTTGGATAATTCTAACTCGTGGTTGCTCTCAAGCTTGTACCTATATGCCTATTTCGAATAGTTTTATTTTTATTTTGCTTCATTTACGTAAGTAATACGGTTAGACTGTTGTTGGTGATGGATGATAGTTTTTGTTTTTGGTAAGGTATGATGCATAAAATCCATCTTCAAATTGGTGCTATTTGACATTTATCATCCTTAAAGAGGTGACACGTAGCAATGAGAGTATAAATTGATGCGTCTTTATTAGGTTGAGGGGGTAAAATGTCACCTTCATAAGTTGAAAGTGACATTTATCAAACTGTATTGATTTGAGGATGGTTTTTATATATTTTTCTTTTTAAAAATTACTAAAGTTATTTAAAGGTGCTTGATACCGAATAATGGTTAATGTAATTTGATGCTTAAAAGGCTATAATGAATTTTTGAAAATTGTTCAACTTACAAAAAAAAGTATGAAATTTTCTAATGGTACGTCTTAGATGATTTTAAATTTTATAGGTTTAACATGTAGGGAGGGACCTGAAGTTGACAAGAAAAAAAATCACGTGGCACTCCAAACTTTCAACCCTTACACGTAACTTTCTGACAAATCCATATCCCATAATTTCCAGAAATAACTTCACCACCCTCACCCTGCAGAGCAGAGCAAGTTACATACTTGCCTACGTGGTTTTTTATAGAAAAGTCAAACCGATCAACGTGTGACACATGGCAAAAAAACAAAAGTTCCATTAAAGTCCATGAAAAAAATTCATTTAAGTCCACAGAGATCACCTAATTTTTGCTAACCAGAGATGGTCGGTTTCCAGATTTTTACTGACCGGAGATGGTTGACCACCAAAATTTTGCCGGCTGGAGATGGACGGTTGCCAAAGTTTATCGGACGATCAACAAAATTTACCAACTAGAGATGGTTGGTTGCCAGAATTTTTCCCGACCGAAAATTGTTGGTCGCTGGAATTTATTGGCTGAAGGTAGCCGGCATCGTCCGGAGTTGGCTGAATTTGGTCAACCCATCTTCCATTCTTTTAAAAAATCAAATCATGCCATGTCATGTGTTATGTCAGCATTTTGGAGCTATGTTATATAGATTTGCCAATATGAGAGAGCTATGTGTAAAGATCAAAAGTTTGGAGTGTCACATGATTTTTTTTTTCAACTTCAGACTCCTTTCTATGCATTATGACATTTTATCGTTATAGTTTATTCAAGTTGTATGGAATTTTGTATTTTATATGTGAAGATAATAGTCGGGGTAATTTACAAAAAGTTATAGACACTATTCATGAATTTGTTCATGTGCCTCTATTTGATCCTAGAGCTAAACTTTAATTTGTTCTTGTTTTGTTCATCTATAATTCGAGCTCAAAATTAGGTTCACACACTGCTCTTTTGTCGAGCTGAAAATCAAGTTGTTTAAAACATTTGGCTCATTTAGATGATCAGAACGTGACTGCAAATCACTGCTAAACGTGTGTTCTTTGCAATTGGTGCATTGGTCACCTAATTTGTACTATGTATGCTCATAATGACAGTGTATATATTCGCTTTTTTAGGTCCGTGCTTTATTATTGTCATTTGGCTTTGTGATTGTGTTAGAGTTTTGCCAAAAAAATTAATACCAACTTGTCAATTCTAATAGGTCATTCTAAACAAACTTAGAGTCATAATAATAATAATAATAATAATAATAATAATAATAGCAATAATTACTACTACTACTATTATTATTATTACTATTATTATTATTGTTATTATTATTTTATATTAAACTTCATGCATACTTCATCTCTTTGAAAATTATATTATTGTTTGCTCTTTAACTAATTGGATGAAGAAAACTAATTTGTTATTGTACTCTTTATTCTAAAAATAAATTATATATATGAAAATTTTATATTTTTTTATATTTATAAATATATCCACACCGTGTTTGAATCTATCTTTTTTTGAAAATGACATTTTTTCTATTTTTGTTCACATAGTAGAAATAATTCCATTGTAATGATATGTTGATATCATATTAGGAATCTATTTTTTTTTCTTTTAGGAAATATGATTTTGTGAAGGAGTCAGGGTTCGAACCTTTGATCATCCCCATCCACTAATTATGTTTTGGTGGATGTAACAATTGAACTAGAGTCCAATTGGTTATTAGGAATCTAATTTCAATTCAATGATCATGTAAATGTTCATGATATTGAGATTAATTTTCAAATTTAGGAGAAAAAATTTATTTAACATAAATAAAGTTATGAAATGTTTATATATAGCATAATGTGTTATTTTTTTAATCACCATAATGTGTTATAAATATGATACATCTTTCTGACATATATAAACTGATAAATTGGTACAAAAAATTGGTTCAAGTATAATTGAATAACTGAATCAATCGTACCTTTGAGGTTTATAGTGAGCCTTTATATAGGCTAAAGGCAGTCCTAATTAGTATAAAACTGGTATTCCTGTTTAGAGATAAATATGCTATAATATAAGATAATATTAAATATACATTTTACCTTGATTAGAAGACAATAATTAATGAAAATTTTTTGATAATGTTATCACAAACAATTTTATGCAATCGTAAATATTCAAATAAAGGCTGCATAACATATGAATGCAATATATAAATTGCACATATACTAAAAGTCAAACAAATTATGTTCTTAAGATTTGTTAAAAAAAATTGTACGATATCCACGTGGCGCTGGCCTATCTGTTGAGTTGCGCAGCATTTAATCCGAAATACGCTGGCCCATAAAGCCCGAGTTTCTCCCTGTTGGCGGACCGAGTCGTGATCCGCCGTCGCTAAACCCAGTGTTTGACGGCAGCCTCCTTCAAGCGCGATTGTGGAAGTTGACTGCAGATCCTCGCCAAGTTTCTTCCTCTTGAAGTTTTTTCATAACTTTGAAATCGTACCGCATTTCGAAGTCAAAGGTTAGAATTTAGTCTCTTCTCGCATTTCTTCGGCGTTCAAGAAATAGAGGCTTCTTGTTTCTGCGTTGATTTCGGAATCGTCGAGATCAGATGGCGGAAGGAAGTGCTCGCTCGAAATATGTGAAGCTAACGAAAGAGCAAGCGACTGTAGAGGACATTAAGCCTGGTGAGCTGAATCAGCCGATCGAGGTTCCTCAGGTTTCAGTCTTTCCTTTATCTTTTTCTTTCCACGCTTGAATTTCGTTCGATTTGCAGTTTCGATGTGAGGCATACTTTTCAATGAGCTCTGTTGACTTGATTTGACCTTCTCTGTATATTGTTGCGTAATTTTGCTCCTCAACTGTGAAATACTGATGAATTGAATGCTCTAATTGTTTGGTAGTTGGCTGTTCACAAGTGCAACGAATGTGGCCAGCCTTTGCCCGAGAACTATGAGCCTCCTGGGGATGAGCCTTGGACTACTGGAATATTTGGCTGCGCTGAAGATACTGAAAGTTGTAAGTTATTGCCTAGATTCTTATGCAATTACATTTGTGAACGGATTATTTTGTTATAAGTTTTTTCGTTTCAGTATACAAGCCTTTCTCCTATCTCATTTCATTGTAAATTAACTGGGACATCTCAATATCATACTAAGCAATTTAGTTCATTACATGACATTGAAGTATGCCTGGCACTTCTCTTCTTAATGTTGACGTTTAAACTTCCCAAATCATAAATACTTACAAGAACACAGCTGAGTTCTGGGAGGGAAAAATATGTCTGAGGAGAATAAAGTCTAAATTCACGTCCCTTGTATCTTATAAATGTGGTTTATTGTGAAATTAGTCTTGCGATTACTTTTGAGATATGAGTATTACATTGGAAAACTTCATATATTCACCTTACGATTCTATAGCTATTTGATACTGTTTTTTGGTGATGTGGACTTCTGAAATCAGCGCAGCTATGCCATGAAAATTTGCATTCTGGTAGAACAATCATCATATTGCTAAGATATGTGAAATGTAGTTGTAATGGTAATCTTGAATAAAATACATTGAAAGGCTATGCATTGTGTTGTTTACCATCTCTTTGCACTTAGTTGATGATTTTCATTGGCTTGTACAAGGTGCTTGGAGTTACTAATTTTGTTGAACTTTTCTCTTTTTTTCCAGTCGAACTTTACTTAGATTCTTAGCTCTGACACATAATCAAACTTTCATGAACTTGCCATGCTTTTTAGATCTTTTTAGTTCGCCAATGGAACGCATCTCGGTTCAGTTTTCAGCTGGCCATGCAAGCTGAGAGTAACTTGTGTTCACAGGTTGGACAGGACTATTTTGCCCTTGTGTTCTATTCGGGCAAAATGTTGAAAGCTTGAGAGATGATACGCCGTGGACTAGACCATGCATTTGCCATGCTGTTTGTATTGAAGGTGGCCTTGCATTAGCTGCTGGAACTGCAATCTTCTATGGTATCAATCCAAGCATGTCGTTTTTAATCTGCGAGGGCTTACTTTTTGCTTGGTGGATGTGTGGTATATACACCGGTCTTGTTCGACAATCCTTACAGAGGAAATATCATCTCAAGGTAATCCTTTATTCTCCTCTACACCTTATGTTATCTATCCCATATGATATTCTAAGCATGTGTGAGAGAGAGAGGCACTTAGTTATTGCTAGTTGTAGTGTGTTATACTTGGGTTTTTGTGCGACTGCAAGCTAGTGTTTATTTATAAATATGCTTTTCATTTCCGGTTTCTTTGCGTTGTTGATCTTTCTTCTCTTTCTAATTTCCCATCACTTTAGTAACCAGGCAGATTAATGTTATTCTATTGTTTATTTTGCTCCGGTTCTTCTAGCTCATTACTTCTTGTTACATTATTTGCTATGTTTTGTTGTCAGTCCCTCATGGATGCTTTTAACTTTTTCTTGAAATAAAGCGGACCTTACAAGATATTTTTTTCTTCTGATTTATGCTTTGTAGTTTCTACTCATATTTGCACTATTCAATATAAAGTTTCGATATATGTTTCTCTCTAATCCAGCTTTACTGTGATCAATTTTTCCTTTTTCTTGTATTGTTGCACTTCACTAACAATTTTTCTGAACACTAATCACGTGCACAAACAATCTGTCATCACTCATCAGTTCAAATGCACACTCTTTGCAATTAAATTACTAATTTCATAATATCACGGATGTTCCTTAGATTGACTAAATAAAGCTTTTGAGGTGCAAAAGAGAAATTTTATAAATCGACTGATTTCGTCCGGTTGACTGCAGAATTCACCGTGTGACCCGTGTATGGTGCACTGCTGCATGCACTGGTGTGCCTTATGCCAAGAGCACCGAGAGATGAAGAGCCGCTTATCGGATAACTTTGCCGTGCCAATGCCAGTAGTCAATCCTCCCCCGGTTCAAGAGATGTCCTCCAGCAGTGTAAACCGGGACACCGAACTTGAACCGTCCTCTGTAAAAGGCACCACCTTAGAGATGCAGGCTTTGTGATCTCACAGCCACAGAAAAACATTACATAAATACAAAAAACACAGGATGTAGACTATATTTTGAATCCCTGTGGGGTTTAGGATCTTAGGTTTGAATTTTGACAAACTTGGAAAATGTTAGTGATGCAATGTTGTTAATGTACCCTTTTCTCTGTATACACAAACTTCCTCATTCCAATACAGTTACATGCCTGCCTTTGCTAGCGTGGAGCATTATGGATTTTCTAAGTTTTAATAATCATTTGTCCCGTGAAATTTTTGAAGGTTCCTGAATTTACAAAAATATATCAGTTTGTCCTACTTAACTAATAAAAATACACGAATTTGCTTTCTAAACCCACATTTTGGCTGTTGATCGACTTTAATTTTGAAATATGTCATCTTTCTCTTCAATTAGAAGTTGATAAGGTATTTTAGAATTTGGAAATGCGTTTTAGATAAGTTTAAAGAGAGGGGAAAGAATTTTCATAAGCTTAGGAGAACGATCGACTATTAGAAATTAGGGAATTCGGTTGTATTCAACCATTGTTTTTAGTTTTAGTTAGTTTATAGGAGTCTACACTAAGATACATTTAGTCACATATTAAACTAGTCACTCCAATTAGGAAATCTATTTATGTAAATTATGGAGTCTCAAATTTCGTTTTTCTCAACTATTCACAGCATTCTTGTCAACCAATTTACAACCTAAATGATTATGAATTAATGGATTAGGTGTAGTACTTTGGCTTGATTAGTAGGAGTGATTGGAGTAGGCAGCAACTAATAAAGAAGTAGGGTCAGAATTGCAAATGATAGAAATGTCATTCCCAAAGCTGAAAACCTGATTTCTCAAGCAAAAAATTGCCTGAGCCGGTATCCTTACCCATGTTCTATTATTTATTATGGGTTGCTTTGTAGGTTTGCACAGTACCTGAACGTATCTTTTTCCCAGTCCTTCACTATCATTGTTCGATCCCTACACTGTTTATGGGACTCTCTCTCTTCTCATTTGTCTTTATCATATTCCGCATCTTTTCAATGATGTAAAGGGAATCGAAAAAAAGCCATCCACAAGTTTATGGTTTGTTTGTTTTTTTTTCCACTTACAGTCTATTAATCATAAATTGATATATTATTTTTGAGAGATTTTGATGTAAATATTGTTCTGTTCATCTCATAATTAGATTAGTGGATCCATGGCTTTTAGATCAACCATATTTACACCTTGAGTTCGGATTAGGAGTTTCTATCTTGGAATTTAGAGTTTTGGTCTATTTTTCGGAGGCTGAATTCATAGTTTTTCTCCTAAAATTAAACTTTAAAAAACTGCTTTCAGCCCTTAGAAAATTGGGGAAGTGGCTTTTTGTATCATTCAACTTCCAAAAATTTAGCCTTTCTTTACTAAATATCTGAACTCCTTGTATGTCACTGTAGACTTCTGATTAGACAAGAAAAAAAATAATATTTTTATAGTTTAATCAATCAGAAGTTAACACGTAATATTTAGAGGTTGAGAATTGCGAAATAGACAATTTAAAGGATGAGAGATAATAAAAAAATCATACTAGTAATTACTTTTAAAAGTTCAAATGATATCACTTTTAGACGGTAATCTACATTTAGACATCTTTTTACTCTCAGCACCACTATGGGTCCCTGGCCTCGAATTTTATAGGTCTTATTTCATTGATTTATTAATTCATTTGCTAATTTTTTTTTTAAAAAAATAAGTCAAACTAAGAGTACTTTTTCAGTTTAGTTTAATCTGAATTATAACTAACAGAAACTGTGTCCTTTTAGTCACGCCCCAGTCAAACTTCAAAGATATCTGCTACCTAACAAATAAAGCATTCAATTTCCCCTCTCTTTTTCTCCTTCAAAATAGCATCTCTGTCTCTTTCTCTCCATAACATCTTCTTCTCTTTCTCTCCAAAAACTCCTTCAACTTGTTTTTCATGGAGAGACCAAAATCAGACAATAGGAGGATCAAATCACAGCCAAAGAACAGAGAAATTGTGCCAATTCAAAATCCACCATTGCAACCACCGAGGCCGGCGCTTCCGGCGAATCAGGCAGAGCTCGCAGCGATCGCCGTCGATTTGAACGTCCGGCTCCGATCAGCCGAGATGCCCGGCGCTATGCAAGAAAGAGCTTTCCGGTGCGCCAGAGCAGCTCTCGACGCCAATCTCGACAAGAGAGTAAATCCAACTCACATCGCCATGCGGATCAAGAAGGTGAGAATCCGAATTCGAAATTGAAATTGAAATCTGTTTGCCTGTTACCTGTTCGATGAAATGCCACAGAGAGTTTTTGAATTTGATTTGGGTGTTTTTGGCTCAGGAGTTTGATTCGGTGTACGGACCGGCATGGCACTGCATAGTGGGGAAAAGTTTCGGGTCGTTTGTGACTCATTCGGGTGGGGGGTTTGTGTATTTCTCGGCCGATAAATTTTCGTTTCTTCTGTTCAAAACCGAGGTTCGGCCAGTCAAAAGGTTACCTTCTCTTCTTCCTCTTAATTCGGGCAAGTTCAAAAATTGATGCTTGATTTTTCTTCCTCATCTTCAACTGCAATTGCAATAGCTCTTTGGTGATTAATTTTGAAATATTTGTTTGTTGAAAAGTTTCGTCAAAAGGCTGTATTTGAGTTTGCTGATTCAGCTAAATTTGATTGGTTGAGTAATATATGCTTCAAATTGATGGGATTTTACATAGAGAGCTGGTTTTTCTAT
>CAOJBJ011007765.1:0-11863 GCA_948291685.1 Euphorbia celastroides | reverse complement strand
GGGTTCAAGGTGCAAAAAGGATTTTTGGGGTGAATGTGAGTGTGAGTGTGTGATGAGTATTTGTTTTGAGAACAAATGATTGAATTTCGAAATGATGCATGGTGTGTGTTGTATGAGCATTGATTTTTCTATAAAATGCATTGATTTTTAAAGTGGTGGCATCTTAGTACACCACTAAGCAATTCAATTGCTTAGCGTGTAGTTTTGTGTACACGTAGGTGGTGGAGACCGAGACCCGGGTAGGCTAGAGGACCAAGATCGGACGGATTAGCTGTGCCAAGGAGGGAGTCCTCAAGGTGTTCTTTTCGATTTTGATTTGTATATGTGTATGTATATTATACCTTTTAGGTATATTTTATTGTGGCATGTAATAGGTGAAGGTTGGGAGGGTTTGTAAATTGTATTTTGGATACAATGTATTATTTTTGTAGAATGAATGTAAATCTTTTAATGAATGAATGAATATGTTTTGAAAAGTTGATTGGAGTCGATGACTGACTCGTGTTTTTATGGTGAAGGTGATTTTGGGTTTGGGCCCGAAAATGAGAATTGTGTTTAGTATTTGATATATCAATATGAAATTGATATTGTTCGAAAGTGGTTTTGAATTGATGAAAAGTATATTGAAGTTTGAAAGTGAAATGAATTTGAATTGTTTTTGATACTGTGATGGTATGGGACGTCACAGTTAAAGATTATTATTTTTTAATGAAATTTTCAAATGGGTGCGTGGGAAGGTGTCGGCTCTCGTGTTGGTATCGATAAATTGCATCGGCGGCGGCCCCTCGGCTTATCAGTCGGGGCGAGGGTCGCCACACTGGATCAAGAAGCAAAGGATGAGGACATTCATCACTTTACCAAGCAAGATATACATCAATTTGGTGAAACGGTTTTACACCAATATGTATATAGTAGAAAGTTTTCAAAACGCTCTGTTCACAAAAGTCGCCGGAGTGAAGATCGTCATAACCCCAGAGTTGATAGCTTATATCACTGGGTTCTTACTGAAGGGGACTGAGCTCAGACATGCCAAGGATGAGCTGGATGTGTTCGTCCCAAGGGATTTCGTAATGCCTGCTGATTATGTCAGTGGAGAAATCAAATCATCTGGTTTCACCATTGAGGTCAGAGCAGCACACGAGCTCATCGTAAAGCTACTGGTGCCTAAGAAGGGCAGCGCCACAGGATGCTATAGTTTTGAGAGAGTGCTGATGTATCACATCATGCAAGGGAAGCAACTGAACTAGCTGTTGGTGATCCTGAACAGGATGAAGAAGGTGTCTGATGGGGATAAGCAGTATCTCTTCTATGGCCCTTTAGTCACTATGATCTTAAGGGTCTATGAAGTTGATTTCACTGGCAGGGGCTATATCAGCAGACCTGTACTAGGCAAAAACCATTGGGAAAGCCTTTCTAATGGTGTAGTCTTTAAGTACAAGAAGGGGATTCCCAAGCCAGAGCCCCTATACAAGGTATATCTTCCTGAAGTTGCTGAGGCTGACTTTGACGTTGAAATAGACAACTATAGAGCAGCAAGCGAGGAAGATGATACAAAGAGAGCCAGAGAAGAAGGGCACAAAGAATTTACAACTGATGCCAAAGCAGCAAAGAAAGCACGCACTGGAGAAAGGAAGAGAGTGCAGCTGAAGAAGAGAGGTCTCAAGACAGTAGATGAGATAGTTGCTGAGGCTGGCAAGTCAGGAGAAGTTGAGATTGAAGTCTTTGAAGAGCTTCAGCAAAAAATTGACTTTACTGTAGCTGAATCAGAAATTCCTTCAACAGCAACGACTGAAGCACAGGGATCAGTTCCTAATGATAGTGAAGACAATGAAACTATCGCTCAACGAGCTGAGAGGAAGAAGAAGGAAGAAGAAGAGAGGGCAACTAAGGAAGCTGAATTAGCCAAAGCTAAGGCAAATGAGGAAGCCGAGAGGAAGCGAAAAGAAGCCGACGAAGCTAAGAGAGCTGAAGCAGCTAAGTTAGCAGCTGCTTAAGCTGAGAAGAAGAAGAAACAAGAAGAGGAAGTTCGAAGAAAGGTAGAATTGGCCAAGGAAGCTGAAAATCAGAAAGCAATCGAGGCCACTGAGTAAGAAAGAACAGCAAGGGCAGACAAGTAGAGAGAAGAGAGCATTAAATGTCTGAAGCTTCAGTCTGAAGCTCTAAAGAAAGAGAAGGAGCGGATCAATGCACTTCTAGAATCTCAGTGGAAGAGAAGTGCTGAAGCACAACCTAATGCCACTCCTCCTATATCAACTCAACCTCCTCATCCGTTCAAATTGAATGTCACTCTCACTGAGGAAGAAAGTGAATCTATGGAAGGAACTTCTGATTCAAAAATACTGAAGATGTTAGAGAAGAAAATGGAGGAGCAAGAGAAAGGAAACGGGCAAGCAGATGACGCTGAGCATCCAGATGAGCCTACCACAAGGCATTGTAAAGGTGATGGAGTCTATCCCATCATCAGAATGGTGAACAACAACAAGTATCCTCATCTGAAGACCAACAAGGAGATTGATCTGTGGCTCAAAACTGTCATATTCGGGAATGAGATGATGGAGAAGAAGAAGTCAGGTGAAGGAAGTTCATCAGCGTTCCAGGAAGCGGCTCCAAACCTACATTCACCCCTCTGTTCTACTCATGATGTAGAAGAGTGTATCTTTCATGCTCTGGATAAGCTCAGCAGTGAAATATACAACATCAAGCTTCACATGATCAACCAAGGATCCTATCATCTTGCTGAGTCAGTGGGCACATTAGTACTGATGCTATCTGAAATCATCAATCAGCTTCAGTGTCACATTGACTCTCTTCCTAGTCATCAAGACTTGGCAAAAAGAGTAGCTGCTGAGCTGAAACCTTCTTTTGATGAAGCATCAACTGAGCTTACAATGACAAAGAGCAGTCTTCACAGACAAGAAGAGCATTTTCACCATTTCGGTGTGGAACAGAAGAAGCTGAAGGAGCAAGAAGATGAAGTGCACAAGACCTTACTGAATACAATGAAGGATTTAATTCAAAAGCTCGATTACTCTGATGAGTTCTCTTAAATCCTTCGGTATGTCAGACAAGAGAACAGAAATACAAATTAGCTGCAAGATGCGATGAGGCAGCTGACTGTACATGAGTAAAATATCAAGGACAAGTTTGAGGTGCTCAAGACTGATACTCTGAAGTAGTTTGAAACTTTAGTCTCCACACTTGAAAAGAAGTTTGCCACTCTGAAGGTAACTGTGCTGCCACAGAAGGACTATTCCACCATTTTGGCGGTGATCTCCAGCAGAGTGGATACTACAATGCAGCACACAACAGCAATTAAGCAGTCTACTAATCGATTTGATCAACGAGCTGAAACTTATGACAAATACTTCAAGGAAATAGAAGCTGAGCTGCAACGTCTTCCAAGTGCTTTAACAGCACACATTGCACCTCTTCTACAAATGCTAAATCAGTTCATCTCTCAACTCCATTCCACGCTGATGTGGCAATCTCGTTCTCTGCATCGAGTATTGGGTGAGATGAAAGATCAAGATCTTATTACGGTGAAAGGACTTAAACAGCTTGAAGATAAGCTTGATCTTGCTATCACTGGGCAGTTACAACTGTTCCATGAGTCCTTGGAGAGTTTTCAGCAGTTTGCCTCTGCTACTATTGAAGATTATTCTGCGAAGGCAATGGGGGAGAAAGAGAAGAGGTCCCAGTAGCAGCAGCCAAAGAAGAAGTAGCTAGTTTCATTTCTCATTGTAATGCCTTGTAATTATAACCAATTTATCAGATCAATGAGAATGAACATTTCCTATCAGTGAGTTAAAATCTTTTTAACTCCATATGCTTTATTATTTTTACGACAAACTAACTTCTTGCAGATACCAAAGAAGCAACTCTTATGGGGGAGACATCTTAGAAACCTGAGGCCATCTCTTCTAGGGGAGTTCACAAGTCAAGTTAGTTTTCTAGCTAAGCTGAGTCTCTTCTCAAGATTGCCATCGCAAAATGGGGGAGATTGTTGGACCAGACTCGTTGATGCCTAAAGTTCGCTGAAGTTCCAGCTTGCTGAAGGTCGAAGTTTTGCTCTGGCTCAAGGGTTGCTCAGCGAAAGAAGTCTCGCAATAAAGCAAATGGAGAAGTTCACTGATGGATCGTGGCGCTGAAGAATCAGAGTGCAAATTGAGGAAGCCTTGGTCAACCCAAAAAGTTAGTTTGTCTTATTGACAGCTACTTTATTCAGACAAAAAGGCAAAACTGACAGAGTATGGCGGAAACCAGGAAAAGACAAAATCGCAAGTCTGACACTGCGGTGCGTAGTCTGGAAAATATCAGAATCTCTGCAGAACCAATTAAATTGCGACAGCAACCTCAATTTCGTCGATTTCAACTCAACAGATTGCCGAAGAAGTTTCATCAACTACTAATTTTGGATTAAAGGCAGCTCTGTATCAAAACGGCTAATTCACTAATCACAAATTAGTAAGTCCAGCCGTTAGAAGACCCAACGGCTACTTTCAGAATCTCTCTATAAAAGGACGAAGACTTGAAGAGAAAAGTTATCCAGAAAATTGCTTAAGCTGAAACTCTGTTGAAATCTCTGCTCAAAGTAATCTTCAAAAAAGCTCAATCGTGGGTCTGTTGAGAGAACTGAATTTCTGCTCTGAATTGAAAATAGTTGTCAAACCTAAGTGTGAGGCTTAATCTGTTTTCATTCTGAGTAGACTGAGTGAAGATGGTATCCATTCAGTGGGTTAGAGTTTAGGTTGCTAAGGAGGGTACTTTTCAACTGGTAGAACTCTATAAAATCCATTCGATGAGTGTGAGTTTAGGTTTCAGAGGAGGAACTCTGTAACTGGTACAACTCGAGAGTTTAGGTTGTTGAGGAAGGTACTCAGTAACTGGTATAACTTTGTAAGAAGGCTTCTCCGCCGAAAAGGAGTCACTTAGTGAATTTAATCTCGGAAAGGGAATCCGGGGACTGGAAGTAGGCACAAGTTGCTGAACCAAAATAAAATCGCTAAGTGAAGATTTTCTTTTCCTTATACTTTTTACTTAATTATTTGTTTTTGATAAATCTATCAGCACGCTCACTAAGTAAACTCTCAGCGTGTACAACCTAGCTGGCTGACTAGTAATCAACACAAGTGTTGTCTCAGCGGAACCACTGTTATGCTGACTAAACTCGGGGTCCTTTAAATTGAGCATTTAAATTAATTTTAAATCGCTAAAGTCATTCCCCCCTCCCCCGACACGTGTAAACTAGTCATACGAGACCTACAAACTCAATAACACTACACTTTCAGTCATATTTTAAAAAAATTGCAAACAACCAGCAAAACATATTTACACAAACAACCAGCCTAGTCTTTTATATCTATGCATAATTTCAGTGATGACAATAAAGAACTTGGGATAGCAAGTTGATCAGTCAAGAATCCTAAGTATAAAACTATCACACTTCACACTGCACCTTATACAAAGACATAGGCAATTAATAAAGGAGTAGAAACCACAACTTACAGTGGTTACCGATTGTCTCCATTCAAATTGAGCAACAAAAAATACAAACAGTAAAGTTTAGATATTACCTCTCATGTAGCCCATCCTATATCACTCTGAAATCCAAGACTTGTTCTGGTTTCCAAAGTTATAGTCCTCACAAAAAAAACAGTAAATGAGAAGTCAAAGACAAAAAAAATATATTTCAAATTCAAAATGAAGACAAACAGATAAATACAATTTACAACAAGGGATAATGAAAAATAGAAAATCCATCAAATTGTAATTAACATTACAAAGCAGTAGAGTTCACAGACCTTAAATTGAATCAATAAATTGTATCCGGCCAAAACACAATAAAAGTTGATTTCAAACATTAACATTTCTATGCAATTTGCATCTCTATTTGCCAATTGGATTTCAAATTTCAGTTTATCCCAAGAATTTTAAACAAATTGTACTCACTGTTTCTGAGTTTAAATTGCTGGTTTAACAAATGAAAAATTTAACAAAACAAATCACATGTTTCTGAAATTACATAGAGCCAAAACAACACTAGAGTCATGTAACACAAATAGTTAAGACTTAATCATTAAATCAAGACAATAATTTTAATTTGCAAACTTGACAAAAAAAAAACATATTTCTTGAACAAAACACAATACTAGTTACTTTTACTTCACAGTAATTGTCATTTCCCATTAAGACTCTACCACCTTTAACAGATTTATAGTCCAAAAACCAATCCAGTTATTTTCTCACCTACTGGTTTAGAAACTAACTGCCGTGTTTGATTTTTAATCAATGAATCCATTTCATCTTTCACAGTTTTAACCCATTTATCGCAGTGTTTACTATTTCTAGCCTCTGGGTAAAAAATTAGGATCATTTGAGTCAATGAATTCAGCATTTAGAACAACATATTCAATGAATTTAGAGCAGTTACAGGCATATACAACAAAGTCATTAAAACTAAAAGGTAGGGTAGTCTAGATTCTCTCTTAAATCTAACAGTTTGTATTTTCAGGTGGTTTTTGGAGATTGGGTTGGTGACTCTTGACTATGTGTCAAGAGATGCCCTCAATGGTGAGAATTACCCACTAGTAGAGTGTGTGCTGGTTTTAAGATGTCTTGTTGAATAGTACAATTTGAAAAGTATTATTCAATGGTTTTGCTTGAATTAATTGCTTTGTTTAGCCGCCTCATTTTGCTATCTATCCTTATAGGTCCTAATTAACTACTTCATTATGTAATAAATGGAACGTTGATTTGTATATGAGGACATTGTTTAAGTACCTAATCTTTTTGTCTCTTTAGTTATGTTAATTAATTAATCTCTTATCACTTTAAACACATCAAATGTGTCAACAACAAAACTTGAAAACTATAATTAATAAAGTATGGAAAACTCCCCACCATTATATATTCCCATTGTCAACTTCTTTTATAACCCGGTAATTATTTAAAATTCACGGAAAAAGTACGTGTAGAGCATTGAGTGCTCAAACAACACATCATATGAAGTATTTAGAGAATTAGTAAATTTATTTTTTTTTAAAAATTTAGCAAGATAATTAAAAGCTATGCTTAAATGACCTGAGTATGTATTCCAGATTGTTCGTGATTTTAACTTTCACGATTATGAAAGGTTATAAAAGTACAATTTAAAGCCGAATCACTCATTCGAACATAGTTTTGTCTAGAATATATGTATGAAACAATGGTCATGTATTAGTCATTTGTGAAGCAGAAACATGAATAGTATATATATAGTTTCCATTGCCTTTTCAACTTAGGCAGTAGAGAGATTGTAGACTTTTTTCCTTAGTTGTACTTTAATAAGTTTTAGCATTTTTTTTAGAGAGAAACTAATATGACTAACCTATGCTTACTAACTATATACTTAACAGAGAGAAACGAGTTTTTTTAAAAGGGTGCATAAATTAATGGCTTATATAATTTTAGATAAGGTATTAAATTAATTGATAATTGAAAGTTTGTGGATTTCAAAATACTGAAACCATTGATTTTGGAGGATTTTTGGAGAAACGATTTCTTTGTAAAAAAAAGTCACTGGATTGTAAGACCACATTCTGCATATGATAAATTTTTTCATTTTCCTTCCAAAAAAGGACACAAACTCCAACTTAATTGTCCATCAAACAAAATTCAGCCACATCTGAGTTAAAAGGAGGTAGTTCATGAATTTCAACTTCTGTTAAGCATGAATATTTACTAATACTATAAGCATAAAGCTAAATGTAGACGACTATTCAATTTATGACTAAATCTAATTAATAAGTAATAATTAGTGGAAATAGTTGGAGCATCCACTTACCAGTTACCATTATTATAATTATTACATTTTAGTGACGTCATATATCTATCATCTATAGTACACGAATAGTCTGTCCGTACTAAACTGCTAACAAGAATATCATAATTTAATTTGTTTGATTAGATTATCAAAATTAAAATCAAAATTATTTTAAGCCAATCTTGCTATTAACCAAACGAAGGAAAGAAAAAAAATCTGAATTAAAAAAGTTCGTTGAACAGAACTCTAATCATGAAAATGGTAACTTACAACTCGAAGAAAGACATACAGAAAAGAAAAGAACATACTTTTAATTATATGACATAAACGAAAGCCATGAACATATAATAGAGTTCAGACCTCATAACATTAGGTATTAATTAGTTAACTAATTAAGATTAACAAGCAGCAGATGGATGGTTAAAGGGGCGATAAAAATGAGGCTTCGGTGGCGCCACCGTTAAAGTGGCCGGAGAAGACCCACCTCCGGCGGCGATCCTCTCACAAGAAGGACAGAGGGAAAGTGTAGCAGCGGGCAGGTGCATATAAAGTGGTGGACCCATTTTGGTTGATTGAAGCTCTTGTATCTCCTTTTGTAGCCTCTTGTTCTCTTCTGTTAGCCTTTCACAGCATTTCTTTAGCACCTCACAATCTACTTCTGTTTGCTTAAGTTTCGTCCTACACAATTCAACACATTTAACCCAAAAAATTAGGTATCTAATGTATCCATTGTAACATTTATTGCATAAATCTAATTATATTGTTATATTTCCATAGGCCAACTATTACTGGTCTATAATCCAAATATAGTCCGACTATAGGCAATCTATAAACCATCTAAGGCTTGCTATTCTACCTGGCTCTTCTGTTTTGGAACCATACTTCGACTTGGCGCGGTCGTAGGTTAAGCTGTTCGGCTAAGGCTTGCTTTTGCTTCTGCAAATATTGAAAAAAATGGCGATTAAAATCAATAATATGATAATTAGCATAAAAATTCGTGAAAAATGAGAAGTTAATTATACAGACAGGATTAAGAGTGCTATGTTCTTTGAAGTTATCTTCCAAAACAGCAGACTGTTGTTTGGTAAGTCTGAGTTTCTTTCTAGCACTTCCATCTTCATCTTCATTTTCGACTTCTATCTCTTCGCTAAACCCGAATTCTCTTTCTTTTTTGACACTCGAATTCGAAGCAGCACTTGGAGATGAAACCTGTGATTGCTGAAAGTCTCCCAACTCCTGTGGGGGGCCTAATGTGAGAGATGGAAACATATGGTCATATTTCAAGCAAATTCTCTTCTTCTTTTGTTGATCGATTTGGCAACTTCTTTCTCTCTTTTCATGGCTGATTAGCCCTAAGCCAAGCCCTGTGTTGCAAACTCCATCTGGAATCCCAAAACCCATATTTGATCATGAAATATTTTTGAGGATTGGATAAAAGAGAGGGGAAAATGAGAAGGTAGAGGAAATAGTGAGGTCTTCGCTTGAGGAGGAAAGAATGTGTAGAGTTGTTATTAATGGAAAAAATGAAATGAGTATGGTAAAGAATTTAGTTTGTGGGATATATGATAAAAAATCCTGTGTCTCTTTGTCCTTATGGGTTGACTATGCAAATATGAATTATCTTCATTTTGTCTCTCTTCATATCTAAATGTTATGCATATAATTAAGTCCGAGTTCAACAAGTTCTTCAAAAGATATTTCTTTTGCCTTTGCTTCATTAAAAGGTTATTTTAAATATTTTTAGAGACAATCATTAAGTATTTTAGAGATAAAAAAGTTATCAGCAACAACTTATCGGACTACAATATAATGAAAATGGACAGCAGAGGAGGATTCCCATGGAGTTTTTCTGATTGGGCATAAATCAAAAAGGAAATATACCTCTAAATTATTTTTATGTTTCTTCTAATAGCATTTAGTTTACTTTATGAGCACAACTTTATGGAAATTCATTTACTATACACTACAATTTAACGGCTTTTATGCACGATTCAATATAACCTTTAGCAAAGTTGAGGGTCTAGTTCAATATGCACCATTCAGTAAAAAGAATAGTTCAACTTGAGATGATTATCTTTTTATAAAGTACATATATAATAGGAGTAATTAGTAGGTCAAATGGCCAAATCAGTTGAAAATAGTGGTATTTGTCTAGATTTAATTGAAGGGATAGACAAGATAATTGGTTATTAATTAAAGTAAATAAGATTTTAGTGAAAATGAAGAAAGGAGATGACATTGATAATTAGTGAGGGTAAGATGGAGACCCATCAAGTGTACTAGTAATCGCAGACCATACAAATGTTCCCCACTACTTGCCACACTTGTATGCCTCATTTATTTTATCTCATTCATAAACTATAATTATATTATTTTGTTATTTTTTTGGCTTTAAAATTTATGTATAAATGCTTTCAAAAAGTTATTTAAGGTGTCGATAGTTTGTGGAATATAACAGAAATTCCTCATAATTTTTTTTACAAGATATACGTTTTGTTCTGACTATTCCATTCCATTCTGAAAGGATAACTAAAAGAATTACTTTATGCGGTAAAAAAATAAATAAATAGCTACTTAACTATGATATGTTAGATTATCAACGGGAATTCTCTAACTTATGCAATGTGGTTAACTTGACTTAATTATATAGATATTATGACTTTTGATATCAATAAAAGGTCATTACTAATGTTATGATAATGTTGTTATTTTATGCGTTCACACCAAATTTTGATATAATTGTTGTCATTAGCATTCATATAACAACAGATTTTAAAATATTTTGGTTAGATTAGTTTTTGGCGGCAAATTTATTTCGCAGCGAAATAAAGTATAGCTAATCAGTCTAATATTTTATTTGCTGTTAATTTGATAGTGTTGCTAATAGTAACGATACTATTCATACCTTCCCCACGTTCAAGCTTCGCATTTGGCTTCAACTTTATATATCTTTTTTATAACAATAATAATAATTATAATAATAGACTAAATAGTAACCACATATGTGCTTACTCTTTTAGTTGATCCTAGAAAACCTCTTCACTTATCTTTGAGATGTTATCAGATAAAAAATAATACTCCATCTATACCTTTTTATTAGTCTTTTTAGCCTTTTCATTTTGTTTATTTTATTCTTCAGTTATATTCTCAATATATGCATTTTTCACAATGTTTTCTCTAATTTATGATTATATTAATTATGAGAGATAATATGTCGATGAAATTATAATTTGATTTATTAAGAAGAAATAGAATTTAGTATGAACTTTAAAGAGGTATTACAATTTTATTTATTTTAATTAAAATCCTAAAATGTCTAACAAAAAAGAATGGAGGAGTATTTGACAAGTACATAATCTACCCGCTTGCATTTGATGGAGAATAACTTAAATTCCCCTTGACATGTCTTATAAGTAACACCAAATTCAATTACATTTGAAGGCCTAAACATTCGTGTCGTATTGGCTCAATTTAACATAAATGATCACTCGTCTCAGTGTTTGAAGGTCTTAAACATTCTAATTAAAGACTGAACATGCGCAAAACTAACATTTTTTTATATGCTAATGCCAAAGTTTCCTTCAATTTGGACAATAGATATTTGTGTACCAGTATTCAAGAACTGATAATATAATCAAGGAAACAATTTGTTGCCTTTTTTGTTATAAGGAGCACAATTGGGTTAGTGTGAAGCATAATGAATGGAGCATATAGATATTGGTAGTGGAATTGAAAAATGTGGATATTAAACGAAATGAAAGGTGCCCTCAATAAGGGAAACAGCTAAGAAGATGAAGTAATATGGCATTTTCCATATGCTTCAAATTGCTATACAAATTGATATAGTGACAATTTGTTTGTATGATGTGATAGGAGACATTTTAACACCCATAATCTTATTGTGTTTCGCAGTTTAAAACTTTTTAACTGATTAATTATTGCAATAAACAGTTGAAATATTTAGTGGTTTATTAGACCTATAGCTATAGGCGATTATGCAACAAGAGAAAGATGTGTGCACTAGTTTGGAATACAATCAATGACCTCAATATCCAATCATTG
>CAOJBJ011007677.1:0-11149 GCA_948291685.1 Euphorbia celastroides | reverse complement strand
CTGATGCAGCAGAATATCGAATAGGATGAAAAACGAGATAAACCAAACCCGACAATTAAACCCTAATTGCCGAAGAATGGGAACACTCAGAGAAAACTTGACAAACTCGCCATCAATCAATTAATCAATCAAAAACT
The DNA here is from genome assembly GCA_948291685.1 of Euphorbia celastroides. Taxonomy (NCBI): domain Eukaryota; kingdom Viridiplantae; phylum Streptophyta; class Magnoliopsida; order Malpighiales; family Euphorbiaceae; genus Euphorbia; species Euphorbia celastroides. Next base: position 11,012 of record CAOJBJ011007677.1, on the reverse strand, counting down.
CTCTTAAAAAGGTTACATCAATGCCTTTTTATAGGTAATTTATTGAAAAGGAAAATAATAACTATTAATTACCTAAGAATCCTAATAATCTACTACCTAACTAGATAAATTTATTGAAAAGGAAAATAATATCTAATAATTAACTATAATCCTAAATTATTTAAACTACCTAAATTAAATGCCACTAGATAAGGTAAAATATAAACTAAGTTGGAATCCTTATCAATTAGGATCCTTGCAATCAAAAAAATAATCCTAAATAAAATAAAGATAATAAAGAAGATATTTATTTCCTGCATCAAATTCGTTTTCTGGAAGTAGGATATACTACTAGGTCTCTCTTCAAGCATACGAGATATAACACTCTAAATTCTCTCAAGTTCTAGAGTTGAGCCTCTTCTTTCAAACTCCCCTGACAAAGAAAGATATATAAAGATATTTCTTTTAAAATCCTACAACAGATATGATCTAATTTGTATTTTCTTTACGATGATCAACAGATTGCTTTTAGCATTGAATTTAAATGTGAGAGCTTCAATAAATCAACAGTTTCTTCACTAGTTCGATCTTCTATTTATAGGTTGAGTAATAAATGTTACCGATTGAGAAGATTTGATCTTGATTGTTGAAAAAGTTTGAATCTAACACATCTGGTCCGTTGATTACTCCGTGAGACACAATTTAATGCCTATTGCATTTGTTAGGATTCATTTGTCAGTAAGAAATTAGCGGAGTACGAAATTTCGGTCTAATTCTGATTTACTCAACGACTATTGGAGTCTGTGCTTTCTACGTACTCTGTCATTGGCTAAAGATAAAAAGTTATTAGCTTTTTATCAGAGTAAGACAGTTGCTTATTGTCTCAGTATGGTTTTCAGCTAACAGCATCTACTTGATCTATGACTTGCATTTAATGCTTATTAATACTTCACGAAATTTGTGCAAAGTGTTTCTCGCTCACAGAGTCTAGATCCATCTCCTCCTCTCCCTCCTCCTCCTCCTTCTCTTGTCTTTTGGTTTTATTTGCTTCAAACTATGTAATACTTAACAATGATAGGATCTTGAATTCTTGACTTCTTCATTCGGATCGGTAATGCTTCAACATAATTTTTCAAAAACATACCTTGTAGTTAGCCTTTGTTTACTAAATTTTGCAAAAAAAAAGTAAGCAAAAGGTATCTTTTTTAAAATTTACCATTTGAAATTTTTATGGCTTTTTCCAAAAAAATATTAAGTATAAGGACTTCAATTATACTATTTTAAGGACTTTTTTTAAAACTTCAAACTAACATGTAACGAGTTTGGATAGCATATGAAACCACATGTAATGCACTTCTTCAAAATATGATTGTATTTGTTGCATTTTAGATGCCAAGTTGAGAAAGACATCACATTAATGTCTAACTCACCCCAAATGTACCTCTTCCAACACAGCCCCTGCATGTTTAAATCTATTTGAAGCATGAAGGTGCCAACTCACCCAAAAACACTTCAAAAAATAAGAGTTATCTTGGCATATATAAAAAGCAATATTATTAGTTGTGGGAAAGCATAGGTTAAAATTTATTTACATAGTTATTTTAGAACATCGGATCACTGAAAGTAGCTGGCAAAAAAAAACCATACAAGGAAACTTAAAAACAGAAACGGAAAACAGTCTCTTTCTCTCCAGCTCTCGATCCCTTTGTAGCTCCCGCAGTCGTCGCCTCTTCTGCAAAGAGGCCCACAGCGAGACTCGGGCACAAATCAACACAAGTTTTCAACTTTCGCTGGATTAATCGATTGGCAAATCCGACCACAAAGATCTCCTATCGATTTTTTCAGGTAAACCGATTTCAAATAATTCCCCCCTCCAAATTTGAAGCCTGGCGTCTGTTGCTTTTTCGCTTTCATTACTGGTATCCCTTCTGTTTTTTATGGAAATTCTGTTGGGCAATCACTTCAGTTTGCCTCACTTTCCCTCGCCTAACAAAACCCATTTCTTTTCGATTAGGGATATCGCCTTCTCCTATTTGCTATTGCTTTGAGTGTAAAATATCTTCATTGCATTGCGGAAACAGCTTTTGTATTTTTTACGTGTTTCCCCCAATTTTTCAGATCTCAATTGGTTTAGATTTGATGTTGATATTCTGGGCATTGATGAGTTGTTGCATATTGTATTGCTAGTTGGCCTTTGAGTTGAAATATAAATTGCAAGCAACTTTGCAGCAGTGCTGGAGATTTGGAAATAATTTATGTTGGATCCGTGTGTCCATTGGGAGTGGAGAGAAAGCATTTAGAAATGGCTGATGCAGCAGGCTTAATGGAGGCCGCTGGAACTAGGTTTAGTTCCTTGGAGTTAATTGGAAAAGGATCATTTGGTGATGTGTATAAAGCGTAAGTGCCTAGTCTCCCATTTTTGTCATGTTATGTTCTCTGAAGTATGCGTTCTTTTGCTGATAACATGTGCCGATGTTCTGTGAAATCAGAATGTAGGTTCTTTTTTACTTTGGAGTTACTAATTTTCTAATGGAAACTGGTGATTGATTTAACTACTGCTTGTGATTAAAGTCTTAGCCTAGTGGTTAAGATGGAACTTGTGGACTCTAGAGGTCTCAGGTTTTTCCTTTCAATGTAATGTAAGCCCCTTTGAGGCAAATTTTTTTTAGAAAAAACTACTGCTCTAATTTTGTTCTGCGCATCAGTGTGTCAATTCTTGAATATGTCTTCTTATAAGTTATAAGATCAAAGCCAGATTTGATTTCTGTGTGAGCATCGTTTTCTTAAATTTCCTTTAACAGTTTAAAAGATTCCTCTATTTGACTAGGAAGTAACATGTCTTGTTTCCTTTTCTTGACTTAATCATACAAACTTTATATGATGCTGTCTAATTTGAAGTTCTTCTCAATTTTATGGATTGAAAGAGGATCTCTACCAATCAATGTGAGATGGTGCCAACTGCCAAACTAGTATAAGTAATTGAGCATTGACTCCAGCCACCGGTTCCTAGCAGTGTCTTATAACAATTGTTTTCAAGATTTATTTTTCAAGTTATAAGGATAATTAAATTGTTATTCAGCAGATAAGATAGTTAATGTGAAGTATTAGAACCTAAAACATTGCTTCTTGTACCATTTGCTGCTTTCTTGCTATCATTCTCTTAATTTTCTCAAAATAAGTTGATAACATTGAAATCTATAAATTATATGCATTTCAATCTTTTGTTTCATTGATTGCCCCATTGATGTACAGGTTCGATAAGGAGGTGAACAAAGAAGTTGCTATTAAAGTCATTGATTTGGAAGAATCGTGAGTGCTTGCCTTTTGTTACTACCCTTCATACTTGGAGATTGGTTGATTTTCTTGTTCACTAAATCTGTATCAACTATCCCTTTGCACAGTAGAATTCCTCGCAAATCTAAGAGCTAGACGGGAATTTTAGTAGTCTTTTCCACAATAAAACACTGCAGCAGTTACTTATGTTCTTAAACTAACTTTAGCATTCAATTTCAGCCTTAAGGAGTTGAAAACAATTGAAAATATCGAAACTGTTTTTCTTTTCAAGTAATTGAAGGGGCAGGTGATCTAATTTCATTGGTACTTCATGGGTCACATACCAATGTGTCTGAAGTGAGTGATGATAAACATTCTACTGTAGTTGATTGTATGGTTTCTTGCCTCTTATGGAACAAAAAGAAGTACTCTCTCTGTCATTTCATTTATGTTTTTAGGTGCTACAGCATGGCAATGGTGTATTAGTTATGCTATTTAAATGGCCGATTTGTGCAATTGTGCTTAATACTTGTGAAATTGTTCCTCCCATGCCAAAATTCTGTTCTTCGTATTATTGTGGGCTTATAGGATTACTTGCTTTTACGCTAAACCTCACTTAGCTTATATAAGGGCAAACTTTAATGAGTTTTTTTTTTTTTTTTTGTGCCATAAGTAGTGTATAATATAACTCAGAAGCCATATGAAAACAAATAGCATAGGAATGAAATAGAAGCATATCGTATCGTAGCATTTTGCTAACTTCGTTATTCCTCCATCCCGTGTGAAGTGCATTGAACATTTCTTACCTCTGGTCAATATTTCTTGATCTTGTTATATGACTACGTTCTTGATTCTGTTTTTGCAGCGAGGATGAAATAGAGGACATCCAGAAGGTTTCACTGCCAATGCTTTACTGTATGTATTTGAAAAATGAGATTTGATTACTGAAATTCTCATGTATCTATATATCTTTGCAGGAAATTTCTGTTTTGTCGCAATGCCGGTGCCCATATATTACAGAGTATTATGGCTCTTATCTTCACCAGACTAAGCTGTGGATCATCATGGAATACATGGCTGGTGGCTCAGTTGCTGACCTAGTACGTAACTTCATTGATTTGTTCTTTTTGGCTCACGTAATTTGAACTTTTAGTAACAAAAGTTGCTTTTGTCCTGGGTTCTAATTGTATATGTTCACAAATTTGTCTCCCATGTTTACATTCAGATTTGATGTGCTATCTGTTCAATTTTTTATTTTCCAGTTAAGGATGTGTAATTTTGTAAGAAACAAACTATTGACAAGAGCTAATACAACTTTTTCTTTTGCAGCTACAATCAGGTCATCCACTTGATGAAATGTCCATTGCTTTTATACTACGTGACTTGCTGCACGCAATTGAATATTTACACGTTGAAGGAAAAATTCACAGAGATATCAAAGGTTATATACATAATACATCCTTATATTCCATCAAAACAACTAATATTTTTGTAAGACTGGAATGTGATTTGTGAAGAAAGTAACTTGTCAAATTTCATACTCCCTCAATTCTAATTTGGTAGGTAATTTGGGTCTATAGTTTAAGGATTAACTTCTTCGCATGATTTCCTAATTTTCACACATTTAAATTTTTTGATGCAAGTGGTGGAGCATTAAATTATTACAATCTCCAACAAAATTTGCATGTGATTGGTATGATATTTGTAATCCAAAGAGGAAGTCATGTATTTTGTTGGTTATTATGGATAGCAAATGAGAAGGTAGGTCAACTAATTTTTTAGGGAAACGCTTTCTCATTTGCAATTGACCAACATGGAAATGTGCTCTATTGGTTTGTGATGAGGGAGTGGACTGTTAAGTTTTATCACATAGCAATATCTTTTAGTCTGCTTGCTTTGCATTATGAATTTTATTTTAACATTACTTCTTAAATCTGGCAGCGGCAAATATTTTGTTGAGTGAGAATGGCGATGTTAAGGTATATATTCGTCTATAATAAATGAGCTCCTAAAGTCCTTTAGAATTTTGCTTAGGCCAAACACATCCATTGCTCCCTCAAGTTGGCAAAAAAAGTCACATGCCACCCCAACCTTTCAACTTGGACACATAACTCCCTCAAATTGGTAAAATTGGACACATAACTCCCTCAAGTTGACAAAAGTGGACACATAACTCCCTCAAGTTGGTAAAAGTGGACACATAACTCCCCCAAGTTGGCAAAAGTAGACACATAACTTCCTCCAGTAAAATAGTATCACGTCAGCTCGGGGGAGTTAAGTTGTACCTTTTTGTCAACTTGGAGTAGTTATTTGTCTAACCTCAAACTTTGGGGTGGCAACTGACTTTTTTTTGTCAACTTGGAGGAGCAATTGATGTGTTTGGCCTTTTGCTTACAATGCTAATGAATGGCATGTGATTTATTCTTCTGCTTCCTCTTTTAAATTTGTGAGCTGCTTTTTTAAACAAAAATATTGTTGCAGGTTGCAGATTTTGGTGTTTCTGCACAGTTGACAAGGACAATATCTAGGAGAAAGGTACTTGTTCAGCTTAGTATTGGTCTATATATGTGTGTGCGCAAGGATATGATATATGAACATGGTATGATGTGGCGTGAACATAGCAAGTGCATGGAATGATATGGTTTTGGTATGTTGAGAACAAGGCTTAAACCATGCATGAATAGGGTAATGGTATGTTGTGAAAATGGCCTAGATATTATATGGAACATGGCATATCATGGTATGGGTAGGTATAATGGTTTTAATGCCGAATGGTATGACATGGTCATAGTACAAATGTGGTATGCAAACAAGATATTGGTACATTGCAAAAATGGCATATTACACACACACACATATTGGGTGTCTTTATTGTCTGGTTGTACACACAAGCTCATGTTTTCTTTTCTGTTTTACTGTTTTTAAAGTTCAATCGGATGCTCCTCACAAATGATAAATTTTTTGGATATTGATTTTTTGGTTTGTGAAACTTTCTGACTATTTAATCACTTCCTGTGAAATAATCATTGGGTTTACAATCTGTTAGTCCCTATAATTTTTACTTTGGTTAATCTTTATGTGCATAGTCCCTAGATTTTATCATTAACAACACTTAAGTCCTCTTAGTAAGGTTGATTGTCAAATTAGATCTAATAATGACAAAGTTACCCCTTATACTATTTTTTAATAGGTAAAACATGTTATACTCGCATTTTTTTTCCTTCAGTCTCTCATATAAGCACAGTATCTCTATTGTTCATTGATATGGTGCTTTAGTTTATCATTGTTCAAGCTTTTATTGAAAAATAAGTTAAGAAGTACTTAAAAATATAAAAGTATGCGCAGGTCTAGGTGAAGTTGTGACTTCATCTTTAATATACTTGTTGAATATTGGATAAGAAGAAAATGCCATCCTAAAAACTTATAAATATTGTTACTAACAATAAATGTCAGTTAAACTTTAAAGATTTTATTTTAGATGAAGAAACAAATAACGGTTTACAAAATAATTGAGGAATTTTAAATTTTGTATGTGATATGTACAATAATAGAAATAAATGTATATAAAATGTGTACTAAGAAGTATTCTTAATTTTTCAAAATTCTAACAAATTAGAGACTTCATACAATTTTAAAACTCCATATTCTAGATGGCAAACAGAACTTTTTAGTTAGAGCAGCCTTAACTTTTGCTCTCCTCTTCTGTTTTCATTCACGTAATTCAAGTTAAATAATATGAGCAAACTACAAAACAAATAATAAAAGTATAGTAAACATTAACACTTAAACAAGTAAACACATGTCTATATGTTTGTTTCCCGTACATATCGTTGCGTTTTGGTTTTTTCATTTGGAATTGCTTGTTTTATATTACCTTAGATTCTATTTGAATTTGATATTGGAGTTGTATTTTTATTTTAAAAATATGTTAACTTATATGTGCTCAGTGTCTACTGGGTGTGTGCATCGCTTCTATTGCCCGATTCCATTGCGCCTGATGCCTGTGACAATTATGATTACATTATCACTAAATTCCTGCTCGAACAAGCTGTTCTTTAACCCTTTTCAAGTCTTTCCATAGACCTGTCCAAACTGTTTTCTTCGAAAAATGAATTTGATGTTGGTTAATACTTCAACCTGATATTGAAATTTCATCACCTTGAAATTTATATATACTATCTATGATTAAAAATCATTTCAGCACTGTGCTAATTTGTTTAACAATCACAGACTTTTGTAGGGACACCATTTTGGATGGCCCCAGAAGTGATTCAAAATTCTGAGGAGGGGTACAATGAGAAGGTATTTTTCCTTAAAATACCATACTAGAATTCTCCTTGTTGTTATTGTCCTATAATTCAACTCCAACCTTCCTCTTGTTTTCCCCCTCCTTGCTCCTTTTGCAGAGCTATTCACCCCAATGATGCATGTCATTGTCCCCTATTTGGTTTATGAATTTGCATCATTTATTTTTTCCTTTGTGCAGGCAGATATTTGGTCTCTGGGGATAACTGCAATTGAGATGGCAAAAGGGGAGCCTCCACTTGCAGATCTTCATCCTATGAGAGTTCTTTTTATCATACCTCGAGAAAATCCCCCACAGGTTTCATCTGCTGGTTTACCACGTTATATGTTTGCAACCTCTTTCTGGATGGAATACTAATTTCAACTGGTATAGGAAACTTAACATTGCATTTCTTCTGCAGTTGGATGAGCATTTTTCTCGTCCTCTGAAGGAATTTGTTTCTTTGTGTTTGAAGAAAGTTCCTGCTGAGGCAAGTACTTACCCTTTTGATATTTGTTTTCGCCTCCTTTCATATTCATATTGTGGGTTTTGTTAAAGTTGGTGATGTGATCTTTCTTTTATGAAATTGATATTTTTCGAGTCATGTAGAATCGCCTGAGTGAGGGTTTGAGAGATATTCCTTATGTGATATTTGAGTTCCTAAGTGGAATCTTACTGGCTCTTCTTTCATATTATGAAACTCTCTCCTCACTATATCCACAACTTCTTTTCTTGCCCTGCTAGATTTGCCTCCAAGTTGTCCAGTTTTTCTGCAAATCTCTCATCCTTGTCATTCTTTCTAGTAATCAACCCTTTAACTTCTTCGTCCAAGGCTTCCATGCTGTGAATAGTAGCGGGCTTCCTTATCATTTACGGTGGCCGGAGTAAAGTAGGTTGTGGTACTAATTTGTCCGATTAAGGATCGATGTAATTCTAGAAATGATAGGATTTACAGGGCAGGACAACCAGATTTGAGAATAGCAGATTTAGAGTTAGAAGATGAGAGAAAAGACGTAATTGTTGAAGGAGAACTTAACTGTTTTATTTTTCATTAATTGATTCATCCTCCTTACAATAGAGTATACATATTCTCAGTTCTAGTTGGTAAAAAGGACCTAGGTAGCGTGAAATTGAAATGGTAAACAGTAAGGGGAAACGCCATGTTTAAAAGACTATAGTTTAGGATATTGTGGAGATTCGTTTAAATAATAAAAAAAATATTGGGTGTTTTTATATGTGAAAATAAAAATAATTTCATGACTATGATTTTATTTTTAGAATAATACACATGTTCTTCATGAAAGTGTAATTAGTTGAATTCTAAATTTCAATAGAATTATTGAAGACACGGAAGTTGCATGGAATGTCAATGGTTTAATTTTCTCGATAATGAAATTATGGATTGAAGTGTTTTACTTTTATAGTTTGAATAGAGTAGGAAGTTTAATTTTGGTAATAAATTGGAATTGAGTCATCTGAAAGGAAGAAACTACTGGAAATGGTTTCTGGAGTTGGGAAGGCAAGTTTCCATCTTTTCCTTAGTTGTGGAAACTGCCCCAAAACATTTGTTAAGGCTTTATATTTTCGAAATTGGTGGCAAACACCGTAACGTTATGCTGTTGGAGTTTCTGCGCTACCTAGCATAGGACAACTGAACTAAATACAAATGAGCCTAACTTGTTAAATTGTATTAGTATTGCAACAGTCTTAGGTTCCTTGCTGACCCTTCTTATTCTGCCCGTCCATCTTCTGCTTCCTTCCTGTTTCCTCTTGTACTTGACAATAAGGTTGAGAAGTCCAACACCATTGGTCTTTTATTAGTTTACATTGTAACTTTCTTGCTATTTGCTCCTATTCATTCTACAATTGTACTTTTTGTTGCGTTTTTTGCTTGTGAGGAGTGGAAGGATTTTTTGGTAATGAAATTAGTGCTAATGCTTGCATGGGATCTGAACTCTTTAAGGCTACATTTTTAATTTGAAAATTTTTCCCTAGTGCTCTTACATTGGATACGAAGAAAAGTTCCCACCCCACCCTGAATGTGACTCAAACCTGATAACTCTTAAGGTCACAAGTTCAGTCTTAAACACAAGGCTTAAACATTTGCCACCACTACTCATCAAGGCTATTTAAGTGTTTTACTTTTTCAAAATGTTTACAGCGTGGAAGTATATTTTTTTATTGCATAAAATGCGTTGTTATATAAAACTTGTATATTTGGAGAAAGTTTGATGCGTTGCTTAGATTCTTTGGCACTCTGATTAATAATGCTGAGCAAGAGAACATTGTACAAATGATGTTTGTTCGAATTCCTGTGCTTCGTTGCATCTAACAACCAAAGTCCTAATATCAAATAAAGAACTCCAAAGAAAATGATGTATTGTGTAGTTATATCCTGTGCCTTACATATTCATCACGAGATCATCACATTTGTTTTGGAATACCTATTGTTTCCAGTCAATAGACTTCACATGGTGCATTTGCGTGTAATAAGCTTATAAGCAGTAGTTTTGCATTTGGACAAATATTCGCAGAAATCTCAGGGAAGTCTGCATACTGATAGAAGTCCCACTATTAGGGGCTGAAAGTTCGATGTCTGTAACTGATTTTAATGCTATAAATGGTCATGTCATCGACCTTCACTGGTTAGGTGCAATATCTGGTTTATCTTGCTTTTTTGTAGTATTTTTGGTTTTTTTTTATTATGTATATTTTTTGATATGATTGTGTTGGTTTCTTGACATTCTTTTCCATTTCATATGCTTTTACTTGGACAGTTGTGTGATTAATTTTTTTTATTTGTCGAATTTTGATTTTCCTTTTAACATTTTGTTTTCAGAGGCCTAGTGCAAAGGAACTTTTGAAGCACCGTTTCATTAGAAATGCTAGAAAAAGCCCAAAGCTTCTTGAGAGGATAAGGTGCAGCACATTTCCCAAATTCACCGTAACAGCGCATATATCCATTTAAGAATATGTTTTTTTCTTTTTACTCTCTGTTTAATACATCTTGTGAACGATCGCTGTGAATATATTACTTACAGTAATGTGGTCATCTTGATAGGGAGCGCCCGAAGTATCAAATAAAGGATGCTGATACTCCCAGAAATGGTCCAAAAGCTGTGGGGGAGGGCTCTGATACTTTTAAGGTGAAGCGAGATGTCATGGCTGAAGGAACTGTACGAGCCAGGTGGGTCGAATTGTTTACATCCACATTTCATCAGTTTTGTCCTTTTACTCTCATCCAACTATTGTCTCATTGATTTGCTTTGAGCAGTCAGGGAAAACAGTTGAAGAACGCTGGGTGGGACTTTAGTATTGGTGGATCTTTTGGTACTGGAACTGTAAGAAGTGCTTTAAGACCACCTCAGGTTAGAGAAAAGAAAACACAAACTTCATACGATAAGGTTACCAGAGCTTCAGAGTATGGTGACCATTTATTGTCTGCATCTGGAAATGCTCTTCAGGAAGCATCAGA
>CAOJBJ011007028.1:0-10653 GCA_948291685.1 Euphorbia celastroides | reverse complement strand
ACAATGAACGAACCCACAAGAACAACCTAATTCATATTATTAGTCAATACTTTGACAAAAGATGAGGAATAAGAAACAGTAAAAGCAAACTGATGTGAATGTGTAAAATCATAATAAATACATCAAATAGAATTGAATAATAGAGCAAACAAAGATGGGGATCGCAAGAAATACAGCAAATAGATAGAAAGAAGAAGGGAACGAGCCAGTTGAAAGGGAGCTCAAGGAGATTTTTGTTGGAGCTGAAGTCGGCAGAGTGTTGGTTTGAGTGAGAAGCAAGATATTTTAGAAAATATTGAAGGGCTCTTTTGTTATTGCAACCAGATCCAAACTGCTTTCCGCATCAAAATTGATGCTTTCCCGATTTTCTCGTGTAAACGTATTTTGAATAAGCTGCTGTCCGTTTAATCAATTTTTGAGCCTGAGAGCTGCTTTCTGCTTGCCAAACAATAAGCACTTAAAACAGAGTAACCTTCAAATCTTCCTAAACTTGAAAGTTACTTTCAGTTGAAGTTTCATTCATGGCCTGTTGAGGGGTAGGCTTCAATAAGTCAGTTCGACTCTTTCAACAAGTAAACACAACATACATACTTTCATTAGGACTTTCAACAGGAGATCAGATTACCATGCCTTGCGCTAAATACCAGGCAAACAGGAAGAAACAAAGAGAATTCAGAACTCACATTCATAACCAGCATGAAATGCTTCTGATTCATCCTACATCAGCTTCCCGTTAAATTTCCCAGTACCTCTTTCCTATGTACTACTATAAAATTGCACCCCGAAAAGAAAAAAAAAATCAGGTTAGAAATACTGAAACTATTTTCCAAAGAAGAATAATTCACACAGAGGATTTCTTCTAGCAACTGGTATTTAAGTGCCATCTTTCTGTTCATTTAGGCAAGCACTTGGTTGACATCTCCATCAATGAGCATGACAGAGCTGTGATGATGCACCATGTACCATCGACCCCTATGGAACTCGAACACATTTGTAACAGTGAAGGGCCCACCATCCATGTCTATGTATGTTTTCATGGTAACCCATGCTATGTCACTCAGCACCCTTGTCCGCACATCCCGAACCTCAAAATCTAGTCCTTGCTCCCAATTGAAAGCAAGTTGCCAACTTCGCATTACATCACTATACCTGCATCCATAGATTGTCACTCTTTCTGGTAAGCTTTCACTTGCATTGGACAATGGATGCAAATATTATTAACCAAAAATCTCAAAAAAAAAAACATCATAAGCAAAGTAAACCCAGTAAGATTTAGCACAATCAGCACTTTGACAGACAATATTCTGATCATAACACCCTTGCCATAAGGGTTTTTCAGAACGTTTGCAGCCTAGAAATAAGCTAACAACCAAAGGCATAATTGGACGGGCAAGGGTCACCCGACTAATCCAAATCACATGTTCAAAACCTTAGCCCAACACATTTGATTCTCTCTCTATATATATCTCGTGACTTGACAACATTAAAGACTATGCTAATTGAACCCATAAGGTTTAAAAGCGTGATACAATTGAATGGGACCACATACAACTCTATCTAGCCATATTGTCAACCAAACATGACGCATTGTTTCAGAGAAGTACAAGCAATAGGTTATTATCCCTTTTATGATATATTCTTTGTCTGAGAACTTTGACAGCAGTATCCAAAATCATCAGAGTCTAGCTTGAGCACAAATCTCCCCTGTGATTGTTCTAGGTTTGCTTAGCCTGGGTAGAGTGCAAATGTCAGCCATTATGCACAATCCCATTTATTTGTTGCAACAATTCTAAAGTCTAATCTTTATCACAATTTATGACATGCCAAAATGAAAGCACCAGTGTTTCCAATTCTAGCAAGCACTTCTTTAATATTACCACCATCATAATTTAACCCGACAATATTGCTCCTCAGAACCATGGCCTGACTCTATACAACAGTTTCAATGAAGCTCCAAAAATCATCCACCTTCATTAAGCAAATCCTATGCAGTAGGTGTGAATGCAGAAACTGTCAATCTCACCAACACTGGTATCTCTAACATTATTGCATGTGATAACCTCCACAACATGTAGCTGGCACAAAAAATATTAACTTCTATTTTTAATTGACAAGCTATAATAGAAAGCTTGAGAATTATCATGCATTTTTCTTCCTAGAACTGAATGTCTTAACAAGAGTGAAGTTCTTCACATCCCCAACCCCAACACGCTAGATTTGTAACTCATTACCGTAAGAGTATGAAGTGATATTTTCTATCTCTACAGTGGGTCAGCCTAACTTTTCTCCATAGTGTCAAAGAAGCATGCAAAGTAACCCACAACCACAAGTCAGCAAGCTGTTCATTGAAAAATCATGTTCATAAGTCTAACCCCAATTATAAAGCATAGGAATAAGAGTTATCGTCGATATCCAACGCGAAAATGACTAAAACATAATAATGATAGTTTCAATTTACTATTTAGCAAGCGGAATTACAGCCGCATACCCTGAGAAAAGCTCCCCAGATGCATGGATGCACTTTACATAATCTGCATTGAGCCAAAAACGGCTCATCGCTTGAAGAGACGTTTCTTTGATGATGTTAAAGAATTCTGCGTTGACATTTACAATGGCTCTTGTAGCAGCATAGTATGCCTTCCATCCATTAACAGGAGTCACAGTATCTTGTTCCAGTGTGAAGTCCTAATACAGAAAAGTGTAAAGACAATAAGATGTGAACTATACAACAGGAAATATAAGTTTTACAGTGTGCAGCGAGAACTAAAAATGAATGGCACACAAATTTGGAAACATGCTAGTATAATTTAGATACTAGCTCAAAAAGCCAAAAAAAAAAAAACAGAAAGCTCATAATGAAGGAAATATAGAAAACACTATGAATATATAATCCCTACCATGAAAACAACACTTGTCATCTTCAATTCTAAAGACAAAATCATTAGTTGGTCCATATACTGAATCAGTAACTTGAAAGATTATCATTCACATTTCTGAATTCACCATCGAGAGAAACATAGAGCAATTATTGAAATAATCCCCAAACAAAGTAAACATCATGTACTCTAGTTTCCATGAAAAAAACCTACTCCGAAGTAAAGCCTTAGACAACGAACAAAACATTAAAAAAAACCCTAATTTTCAATATCAGGGTAGAAAAAAGTGATGAAATTACCTTGTGATAGAGAGCTTTCCAAGCATTATCATCATTAGCAGCCCGACGCATCAACGAATTAGTCATGGACAATCTACACAAACTCGGATAATCCAAATAACTCAGCGCGTGCGTCGTAATCTCCGGCACCAATTGTTCCATCATGGAAGCCCCAGTCTGCCTCTCAACAGCTTTCTCCGTCAAAACCGTCACCGTAGAAACCGCCGCCATGTCAGAACCGCCGTTGACGAGAGAGGAAGAATCCGAAATACTATAGTCTACAGTAACGCTTGCCGAACAATTACAATTCTTAAAGGAGGGGAGGGATTTAGGGAATTTCGATCTGAGGATAAGGAGAGGGAGTAAGACGGAGAGAAGAGTAAGAGAAGAGGCTAAAAGAAAAGGCTGAGAAGAGAAAGCGAGAGAGAGGGAAGAGGCAGTAATCTCCATTTATGATAAGACATTAAAGCAACGCAGACAAACCCTAAAATTGGAATAGTTTATAACTGGGGATTTTGATTTTGAGAAGGATAAATGATTTCGTTGATGGTGGACAGAACCCTAGAAGAAGAAAATGAGAAAGCGTGGAGTTTTGGTGGCAAAAAGAAGAGAAGAGGAACTAAGCACGAATGTGTCCTGCCACTATTTTTTACATATCATGTCATTTTCATATTTTAATGTCACTGTGATTGTACATATTCAATTCTTAAATTTTGTAAATTTTCACTTTTCTAAATGGTTAACTGAGTTTTAAAGACCAAGTGCTATTTAGTTCTTGCATTATTATTATTAGATCAAATTTTATATTGTTTGTTCAATGTTAAGAAATGACAATTAGGTACTGCCTAAATTTTTTTTAAAAAAAAAAGAAGTTTAAAAGACAACACATGGTGTAGGAATTGAATTGTTCAAAGTTTCTTACATTTATTGATATTTTGATTCTAAAGGGGCTTTCTGGTTTTGCACCCTATTTGCAAAGATTTCAGGTTAGTTGGCAAATCCTTGACCAAATTTGAAGCTGCGGAAGCCATTCTTCTAGTTAAAGGACTCTATCAAGGAAGATACAAAATATAATATGTTTGAGAAAATTGACTTTTAAAACAAGGCATGGCTATGGACCATTAAAATAAAACATGAGACACTAAGATGCAATGACTGAGTCTGAATGAACATTTTTTAATGCCTTTACCCTCAGCGACTTCAAAATAACCGCCGTAATCTTATAGAAGCATGTACATATGCATGCTGAAATTTGATAAAAAGGAAGAATGTGGATTTTGGGGTTCCATCTCTTATTCTCGCAATTGACAATTTTCTCATGCATAAAAGCCCTAACCTGACTATCATTGTCCATATGACTAACATGTCAAAACTGAAGCTCCCAAAAGAGAGAACAGAATATACTTATTGGATCACTAAAAATAAAGCTAAACACTATTAATCAAGTCTTTCCATTACCAATTAAAGGACAAAGATGACAACTTTACTCTAAAGTTGAAACTCAAACTTAGAGAATCATTTTCCATACTTATAACATGACAATTGAAATAAATATTTTCATTACATAAGTATTCCATAGAAGTAAAATTTATTACAATAGTTATCATTTTATTCAAGACAACAATCAATTATTTTGCCTTATTCATTTCAATACCATGCTACGGAATAGTCATCTTGTGAACCAAATGTGACCTTGAAAGTTTATTGCTAACCATGATACTGTGTTCTGAAGGAATCAAATTTAGAATGATAAACCTTTGAAAGTGGCTCCAAAGATAAATCTCATTGAACACCTTAATTACTATCACTTAAGCCGTGATCATTAATGTGTTGTGTGAGATTGCTTTCTCATGTTGTGTTCCACCAAAAGCTCCATTTTGAAGCTTTTTCCATAATTAAGCAGCATAATTTGTTTTAGTAAAACAGTTCTAACAATTCCCAATTTATTAATATAAAAAGTTTACGAAAGCAAAAGGGCAACAGTTTTGGACAACAAACCCAAACAACCCTAAGAATAAAAATCTATATGAACCAGTCAGAAAAACATCTAAAGGACATAAATAGAGGAAATGGCATGACAAATTACAATTAACAAAATTTTATGTGATCTCAAATGGCAAAAAAGACTTCCTTTTGGCAGGTTGCAAATGTTCATAACAAGTGAGTTTTGTGGGTAGATGAAAACGAAACTCACATGCCGGGTCATTGAGTCTGTTCTTCTGATGAAGCTACAAGGACATGATCGACTTCACGCCCTTCTTCGGGTTTGAAAAATGGAAGGGCTCCTGGATTTTCTTCCTCCGACAGAAGACTTATACTTGTTTGCGGAGGGTAATTGGTCAATATATAATCGATTTCTTCTCCACTGATTTCCTTCTGATTCAGAAGTACCTGCAAATCAAGTTCAAACAAATCTTGTCTATTCTAATTTTCAGCAAAGTATAACTGGCCATGTACTTGTCAAAATCTTGACTTTAGGTCCCCACACTGTGATTTTTGGTAAGATAAAGGTTCAGAGAAGTTACCTTTACAGCTTTTAGCAATGCAGTGTGGTGCCTTCTAAGCAAAGAAACTGTTTTCCCATACATATCGTTGATCAACTTCTCAGTTCTTTCAGTAACTTCATCATCCATGTTGAAGTTAATAGGAGGTTCTATCAGGTCATAATCATCATAAAGCGATCCTTCAAAATCCAGGTGTGGGCCTGCAAATCTGGCTTTCTTTCTCCAAGGAGGCGGTTCTCCATGGATGACCATTGGATTCTCCAAGTTCCATCTGAAAAGAGGACAAAAGAAGCCATTTTTAAACTCCAACAAGACAATAAGAAACTAATTGGTGAACCAATGAATTGCTAGATGGTCTAACATGGTAATAATTTTTCGAGCAAGCCAAGATGCATCTGCAAGGTATCCAACTGATGCCCTTGATGTATCCCTTCCATAAATTACCTCTTCAGCTGCCCTAGCACCAAGAAAAACCTGTGCATATCCAAATGAATACATCACTTGCCCCCTGATGTTGTCCCATTTCGCCTACTGCCCCCTTAAACTTTGAAAAGGTCCTCGTTCCCCCTTAAATTTGCAAAAAGTACACCAGTTTGCTAGTGAGCACCACGTGTC
Source organism: Euphorbia celastroides (assembly GCA_948291685.1). NCBI lineage: Eukaryota > Viridiplantae > Streptophyta > Magnoliopsida > Malpighiales > Euphorbiaceae > Euphorbia > Euphorbia celastroides. The sequence goes on along the minus strand of CAOJBJ011007028.1, from coordinate 4,380 downwards.
AGCTTCTAACTGATTTTGAATTTTCAAAGATGTCATTCTTCCGATTTTCTTCTTGGACCAGAAGCCAACACATGCCAATAAAGAGGCTAACTACTGAGCTTTTAGCTAGTTTAAGGGGCAACAAGAAGCGGTTTAAGGTCAGGGGGGCAGTCAGCTGTTTGGGCCAAGTTCAGGGGGCTAATGATGGGATTGGCCAAACCAAATCAGTAAACAATCACACATTTTGAAATATCGTTTCCCAAATTAGATGCTTTATCGAGTCAACACCTTAAGACGATGAAGCAACTGTGGTCAACGCTCAAACATGTACGATTCATCATCCAATCTATGAAACACGACCTGTGATAAAGTCTGCAAAAAGAAAAACATTTGGCACATTAGATCAAAAGGTGGACCATGAACTATATAAGCAAACACCAAAAGAGAGAGAGAACCTGGCCACGAGGGACTATCGAAATTCGATCACACTGTTCAACTTTTGCATTGTCATATTGCCTCAGCAAATGAGAAGCCATAGCAACCCCGACTTCTATGGTAGCTCTTCGGCATTGCCCTTGATGCCCCAACTCTATGCCGGCCCGTTTTGGCCCTACGGTAAGCCTGTCAACTGTCTCATCCATGTCTGATTGAGCTATTGCTGAGTGCCCTTGCCTGACCGCCACAAGGGCAGCCTCTTGGACCAGCTGAGCCAACTTGGCTCCAGTCCACCCTGACAAAAACATGTGACTTTCATCAACATTGAACCCTAAACTTGGTAGAGTGATCGCAAATGGCATACCGGGTAAATTCTTTGCATAAATAGATAGATCAACTGAATCCAACAGTTTCACTTTGCTTGCGTGGATTTTCAGAATCTCCAACCTGCCCTTTGCGTTAGGAGCTCGAATTCGTATCTGCATACAAAATGGAGAAACATATTAAGGAAGTTCCTGTGTTATGTTTTCCCTTTTTGATTTGGAGTATTAACTAACCTTGCGATCAAACCGACCAGGTCTAAGAAGTGCGGGATCTAAGAGGTCTCTGCGATTCGTGGCAGCTAAAAATATAACCCCCTTGCCAGTGTCGAACCCGTCGAGCTCTATCAACAACTGGTTTAATGTGGTTTCCCTCTCTTGAGTGGCAGCATTGTAGAGTTGGTCAGAAGATTCTTTGAAAATCCCCTGACGCCTGTTCCGAGAAGCAACAAACACATGAAAAACGAACATAACTTTTCCACAAAATTATGGTGAATTGATGAAATTAATGTTGCACCTGGTTGCCAATGCATCAATTTCATCAATGAAAATGACCGAGGGTTTGTTGACCTGCAGACACAACCACATTTTCAACAATCACGTAAAGGAAGACAAACTAATGCTACTAAACATTAAACTCAACATCCAAGAGAAACTATGTAGCTCTAATTTAATAATCCAGATAGGTGCGATCTAGAGTACCTTGGCTCTCTTGAACAGATCTCTTATTCGAGCAGATCCAACGCCAACTAAAACTTCAACAAACTCAGATCCAGCCATTTGGTAAAATGGCACTCCAGCTTCACCAGCTATGGCTTTAGCAACCAGAGTCTGGAGAAGAACTGATATAACCATTCAACAGCTATTAAATTTCAAATACAAAATTCATTAACAAGCATAACTAACCTTTCCGCATCCAGGGGGACCCTCCAAAAGTACTCCATGCGGAGGCTTGATACTCATTTTATCAAATAGTCCGGGATTCTTCAAATACCTAACCAGCTAAACGAAGGTTGAAAGACATAATAAGAATCAATTTAAGCAGTAAATATAAATTCGCATTGAAGTATGGAACAAATATAACCATAAACTGATTTAGCAGCAAAACTTAAAATTTTAAAAATAGTGATACCAAACGATAGAGGATGTCGCAGGTTTACAAGAATAAAAAGGACATTTAAGCCATTTAAGAATCCAGTAAACTCATTCAATGGAAGTTAATAAATATGCTTAAAAAGAAACAAAGAAGCTATCTGCAAGACTGGCAGAGGGAAACACCTCTTGAAGTTCCTCTACTGCTTCATCAATCCCAGCAACATCAGAAAATTTAACTCCAGTTGAACCCTAAAATAGTGTGATTTCAATAGAGTGAGATATTTAGGTAGATTTAATGAAGAATGACACTGAAATTCAAACTGGTCAAAAACTAACATCAACACGAGCTTCTGCCTTTGAACGTGAAAAGTCAATTCCTTGCCACAAATCCTGCAAAATGTAAAAATATATTAGTAACTTTTCAGAGATTATATAAACAGCAAGGTAAAAAAAAAAGACAGACAAACCTATTACATAAAATAACCAAAAGTAAGATATGAAATAACATTCACCCACTTCCTGAAGTTCTTAGGTCTTCTTGAAAGCGTGAAACGGATTAGAACAACCATGACCAAAAGCACAAGTGTTATAGGCTTTAGCATCTCTAGGTTGGCAGAGATACCACCAAAAGTGTAAAATTCTTTCACCTTAGAGAAGATTCCTCCCTCACCGAAAATATCAAGAACATAATCCGATATCCCCTCAAGAACTCCCGACAAAAGACCAAGAAACAACTTAAAAAATGGCTTAGTAATAGGCCATACAACATATACAGTAGTCACAAAGATGAAACTAGTAACAGCAAATGCTGCAGAAGCTAGAAATCCCCCAATTACAGCTGCTGCTGCAGCAATTACAGCTGTTACCACTCCAAGCTCTACCATCATTCGGCTAGATATAGAAGATGCCACTGGATGAGGATACTCTGGCAACTTTCCAATCGAAGACTGCATATAAAAATGGAGCAAAAAGTAAGAATTACACATCTATAACAATTTTCATTTTTCTCTATAACATTTACAATTAGTGGTGTCAAATGTAATTGCATAAAATACATTCAATGACACAGCATGATTCTGCCACAACAACCCAAATTACCACTCCTGTTTCCAGGGAAAAACACTTTAAGTAAATCATTTGAATAGGTTACAGGAAACTGAAAAACCTTCATGTGTCTCTCTATTTCATATTGGGGACCTTTGTACTCCTCCAAGCATGCTAGAGCTTCATTCTCGTCAAGTCTCATTGCCCTACAAAAGTGAATTTCAGCCTCCAGTTAACAAGTATGCCACCAGAACTAAAGAATTCGATTCAAATACCAAGAAAAAGTTTAACTTTTAGAGGTCTGTCCAGGGATTTCCTTCAAATGAACAACGAAATCTCTATGACTAGCAGTCCGTACAACCTCCTTAGAAGTCAACAGCTTGATTTTATCACTCTTCATTGCCTTTCTAAATTTCTCAAAGCTCATCCGTGGCAACTCCTCTATATTTTTATCAAATTCCTCTTCCTCAGATAACTCAGCCCCAAAAATCTGCTCAGGAACATAAAGTTTTCCCTTATATTCCCTCAATATATCTTTCAAATACACTGCTTCGCCTTTAATTTGAGTTTCATTCATCTCTTTACTCGGTTTACCTTTGAAATTCAATTTGTCAGCAACAAGCTCAAAGAAACCCCCGCTCTTACTCTTGTTTAGATTCTCTTTCTGCTTGGAAGTGTAAAACTTGTCGCCAATCAGGTACTTGGGCTCAATTTGGCTGGGATTTTCCTTGAGGATTCTAGTAAGAAAATCACCTTTCCCATTCTCTTCACTGGGCCGAGAATTGGAGCTTGAGTTGATCTCGCATAGAACTGTGAACGAACGGTGAAGCAATGGGGACTTCAATCGATACTTCCGAGTGCATTGAGAGGGTCTCTGATAGGGTTTAGGAAGATAAACCCTAGTGGTCAGAAGACTGTCAATGCTGGCCATTGTTCAAAATTCGCGCTTCTGTAAACAGGAATTTTGATCGATAGTCATAACATAGTCAGGTAAAAGAGCTCAGTTTTGGATAGAAGAAGAAGAAGAAAGGTTCAAGTTCAGCATTCGATTCGAAAGATAGAAATGAGAATGCAAAGGCTAATCACCGAGCTATATGCCGCATTGTTTTCGGTTATCCAATTCCAATATCCCATTGCCATGGTCCGGGTTAACCGTGGATATTTGATGTTTTCAAAATATGATTCGGGTCCGGTCTACTGAATTATTCAGTTAAAATTCTTGAACTAAGTAAGAAATCAGAAAAAAATATGACGAAAATTTGGTCGGGAAGGGATTTGTTTGTTTGTTAATAAACGATCAAGGAAAAATTAACATATTCTTGATTTGATGGAAATATATGCTTAGTTCATTAACGATGGGTTTTGCTTCAAGGTATTATTCACATGACAGAAGAGAATGACCTCATCCTAGAAAGCAAGATAACTGATGTTGCTCTTCCATTTGTTGGGAGAGAGCCATTAGATCTTTCGAAGCTCACAATAAAGGATCGGTAAGGGAAAAGTTATT
>CAOJBJ011006890.1:0-12879 GCA_948291685.1 Euphorbia celastroides | reverse complement strand
CACCCTTTAAAGGTAGGGCCATTAATTGAAAAAGGAAATAAACCCATTTGATGTATAGAGTTATTAAATGGCATAACTCACTTTCATTTCATAATCCTAATTAATTTCCAAAGAAAACCCTAATTAAGGGAATGTTTCATTATCTTTATTATTAATGGAATTTGAAGGATACAACTGGATGGATGTATAGTAATGTCATATGGCCTCTTTAGAATATGAAAATGATACAAAGGAATAATTGTTCAAAATATGTATAAAATTGTCATAAATATATCTAATATAGTAACAAGTTATTAAATTAGATGATTTTTTGTAATTGAGATAAAATTAATGAACAATTAAAACACAAATAAATAATAAGCACAAATTATATTTTTTTTATAAATCGAAAGAAACGATTGTAACTAATTTATTCCTTATTATAATTATACATTGGGGACAAACTATTTAAAGAGTATTGTACTATGCTTTTGTTCTCAGATTTAAGCTTGTTTTTCCCCTTTAGATTAAAATTCCTCCAGAATCCAATTCAAAGCCTAAATTTTCGCCATTAATAATTAAACACAACTAAAAAATTAATTTAGTTTCAACTAGGGCTTATCCTATTACTTTTGAATATCAACTAGAATTTGGGTAGTCCATTACATAACTTTTTGGGAGTGTTAAATGCTTTTTAGCAATAGCAATGATAATGAGGAATGAATGAAATAAAGAAATAATTAATTATTTTACTCTTAAGTTGCAAAAGGATACAATGATAAAAAGAAATTGTTATTTGTCAACATATTGTTGGTTTAAGCTTTTAAACTTCATTCATTCAATAATTGAATGGTTGAATTTAAACTCAATCTCAGTCTTTTTATCCAATGAAAGGCCTAATGAGCTATACCTTCTTATAAGAAGCTACACCTTATAATTATAACTTACAAACACAGCCTATGAAAAAGATTTTGTGTGCTACAATTTTACTTTTTTTGTTGGTTAAATTCAAACTATATCATCATCTTTTGGCATAACTTCTTAGTTATAGCTCCCTATACATTTTTTTAACTGAAAAATAATGTTTAATACCATAAAAAGTATTGTCCTAAAAGATTTTAGTCTAGTAGCTGACAGTGAAGTTGTAATTCTAAGAGTTATAAGTTTGATTCTACAAGAGTGGAGTGATGTTGTTATCTATTGTTATTGTAACGTCGCGAGAGATTTGTTCAAAAAGATCTACTTCCACACATTGTTTCCCGTGTGAAGACTATACATGTCCTGGTCTTTTGCCTCCATTAATCACACCATTGTTAATACGAGAAGTAAAACTAGTGTGTTTTTTTTATTTAGAAAAGAGAGAAAAAAAAGTATAAAAAGTTAAGGGTGAAAAGTGCAAAACCTACAAAATTCTGTAGGACAGGTGGCTATCAATAAACTACACGACTGGATGATAATAATCATATTCTCGACCTTCGAAGGTTGGGTTTTTTTCCACTATAATTTCTTTTATGGACCACCAAGTTATCTTTTTCACAAAATCTTAAAAGACTAGTAGATTTTAAAAAGATAAAAACAAATAAAATTTACTAATTTAGAGTACTTATAATTTAGAAATCCACTAAGACCTATTTCTACAGTGCAAAATGACTATTTGGTGTGCAATTTATTCTAATAATTACTAATTTTATGACTGACTTATTCAAAATTTATATATTGATTCGGTTTTTGATGTAATAAATTTTATCACATCATATAAACTAATAGCTACTAAAATTGAATTTCACACCATTATAATGTGATTAAGCTAGAATTTCTCATAGTTTATGTTTTTATAATTTTTATTTTTTGACATATATTTGACACAGACATATATATGTTGTTTTGCAACTAAAAATATCTCACTTGTCAAATTGAGAAATGATGAATTATTTTTGTTTTTTTGTTTACTATGTGATTGACAATATATAATTAAATAAGTTCAACACAGTATAAAACTAATCAAAATAAAATATACGGCATCCAGATATATCTTTCACATAGATTACAATATGTATCTTTCAACTAATTTTGGGCCCTAATTTTCCTATTTGAAAGCAATATTTGGCCTTACACTTCATTATATTTTAATAATATCATTAGAGAATATATTTAGCAAGCAGTAATTTAATTACGGGAAATTGTAATAAATATGTTTGTAATTAGCAACACTTCTTGATTACAAGTCATGGTTTGTATAGTGTAATTATAATGTTCCAATAAGGTTGGTTTCTTGATTATTAGAGACTATATACATAGTCATTACCATTTTTGGAGAATAATATTGTATATGTTACGATGAAGTTCTCTCATTTTGATTAACTTTTAATTTTTTTTAATTGAAGCTCGATGTGTGGTTTAAGATTTAGACATTTTCTGCTACATCTACAAGAAAATTAAAGATATATTAACCAACTATTAAACAATATGTTTTGAATTCGCTATTTTTAATGTAATTCAGCTTCATTAAATTCATATGATTTTAAACCTAATTCAATTTAATTCAGCTCCATTAATTAATAAATAAAAAACACATGTCCAAGTATTCATTTAGCATAACTTTCTTGATAATTATTGATAAGGGAAAAATCAAAATAACTCATTGCATGTGTCACAATTTATACTCGACCGTTTCACTTGAAAGCATCCAATATCCTATCATAATAATAATTAAGCCAAAATTTAAGCCTATAAACCTATATTAAATTCGTGCTCATGTCATCTAGACTGGACTAATAATTTGAGAAAAAAAGTAAAATGACCCAAATGAATGGGTGAAATGGGTTGCATTAAGAATAAATAATTAATTAAGCAATATTTACGTGTGACGAGTTTAATATTATATTATAATAACACAAACAAATACATATCACATTGACATGACCTAAGAGTTTCATTTTCAATGGCTCCAAGACATGCCATCCGTGGGGGATGTATTTGGCACCAAATTTGCCTTGTACCATTCCTAATTTTCATTTCTTAAATACACTATCTAAATTATTTTGCCAATAAACTTTAGGAAAAGACTTAATAAATCATAGAAACATGTAATTTCTCACTTTGGAGTTTTTTTATCCCTCTTACCGGTGACCGAGATATTTGTCCTAATGTTGAACTGGGCTGAAACTTGAAAAACTCGACAATAGACATGAAAAGGGTCGAGTTCAAACTAGCTTGAATTGAAAATATTAAGAACTTTTGTCAATAATGATGTTATTAAAAGAAAAAAGAAGAGAAGAAGCATAAATACAAACGTGCATGTATAAGCAAAATCATAACTTTTATCTTTTGAAAAAAGAAACAACAATGAAGAGATGATAAATGAATTTTATTTAAGAAATATAAGACTAAAATTGCAATGATGTTATTTTCGTTTTTTTTTTGAAAAGAAATGATGGTATGAGAGGAAAGGACCAAATTATAATCTTTAAAACCGTATCATATGCTTTGCTGCTATATTGTATAGACCATACCATTAACTTTATTTGACTTATAATTGATTGTGAGATATGATATGAGAGAAATGAAAGAATATTGCTACAAAAGCACAAAAGAGTCCTAGTTTACCACTTAGTTCTTTCACTTTTCTAAATGAAGTTTTATAATTTGGATTGAGCCTGATGACATGTTTGAACCTGCTATTCAATATATATATATAGAGAGAGAGAGAAGAACTAAATTTAGGGTACATTTAATCAATACATTTAGCGATAGGAGTTAAAAGCCTTACTTCGATAATAAGTCCTGAAAACGTAAATACATATTAATTATAAGAAAAAACATTGGAGTTACATTTATATACCTTATTCACACTCAGTTAATTAATAATCTTGTAATTAATTTGAAGACTCACAAACTATATTTTTGAATTTGTGTATCTTATAAAATGTGTTTAGAAGTCAATATAAATAAAATTTGGCTTCATGTGTCGACTTTCATAATCACATCACGTCCATCTCCAATCAAATTATCATATGATAATTGCATAATAACATTAGGAAAATTACTCTTGTTTGCCTACATAATGGGATGAAATATTGTATAGAGTCAAACACGTAGCTGAAAATGTCGAAGTGGTGCACGAACAATGTAACATATCAATTCACTCCACCATGCAACTCATTTGATAACCAATTACATTTGGTTTATGGTCATGTTCATTAATTGATTATGCACTTTCACCTACATCTTGTTGATGGGTGATACAACTTTAATTATATAGCTTTAACAATATTATATTTAACCCATGTTTTAAAAAGCATTAGCTGTTATTAGACCCAGGGGCGGATTCAGGGGGGAGCAGCCGCTCCGGAGGTACGAAAAGTTTTCGCTCCCCCTTATACAGTTTTCCGCTCCCCCTACCTTGCTCCGCTCCTCGCCGAATCGGCCAAAGTGGCCAAATCGGCCAAAAGTTGCTGAATCGATCACTTTTGGCCGAATCGGCCATCATAGACTTTCAAAACCGTCAGTATTTTCTTATTAATCTATAATGTGTTAGTATTTTTTGGTGTGTTAGTATTTTTTGTTGAGTTTTGAATTAATTGTTGAATTTTCCATTGTTAGTGTGTTACTGTTAGTATTTTTAGTATATTTCATTGAATTTTCTGTTAATATTTTTGGTGTGTTGAGTTTTGAATTAATTGTTGAGTTTTGGCGTGTTATTGAACTTATTGAATTGAATTGATTGTAGAAACTAGGAAATGCATCGTTTTTTTCTAAAAGCCAAAAAGCTGTAGTGGTTCTGTTGCTACTGTTGAGGGACCGAGTCCTAATTCTGAAAATGTTGAACAACGTAGTAGGAAACATTAGTGTTTCGACAAGAACTTACAACATATGTTAAAGATGTGAGGCAAGATGTGCGATTTATGAGAATTGATGATTTTGGGAATTCTTGGAAAGTAAATGGTTCAAACTATGAAGCACAAAGTTTTCCCATTAGTGTGTCGGTTGATTGAATTAGCTTTGGTGCTTCCGGTCGCAACGACCTCAGTTGAGCAAGTTTTCTCAGCGATGAATGTGGTGAAGACAAGATTACGGAACAAAATGGAGGATGAATGGATGAATGACAGCTTGGTTGTTTACATCGAGAAAGACATATTTTCTACCGTTGAGGACAAAACTATTTTACAGCGCTTTCAAAATATAGACAATCGACGTCATCGACTATCACAACGCTCGTGATTTCTGAATTTTACGAATTTGACATTGAAAATAATGAAATTGGTGATTTCAATTGATTGAATGAATGCTTTAGTTATTTGATAATAATTTATATGTTGATCAGAAAATTTGATCGGAATTTTTTTGCCGGCGGTGGATAGTGACCGGCCGGACTGTCGCTCCCCCTTCCCAAAATTTCTGGATCCGTCACTGCCGCTAGTCATTAACCAATATAACAGTACCGAACCACTAATCAGTAATTAGTAATTAATAACATGCATAATTAAGGCTTAATGATTGTTAATGAGAAAACGCACCTCCATTGAGCCAGACTACCAAAGGCTTAGAAGAAGGCTGAGTAACGGCTTCAGTGAGCCAGTAGAAAAGAGCCCTGCCGGCGACCTTTTCGACGGTGACATAGCCGGAATATTGCCGGAAAGAGACCTTGGGTTGGCCGGGAAGTGAACTGATTCTGTCTTCTTCTTCTTGTTTAGGTGTTGCATGACCCAAGGATAAAACGACGACCGAGGTAAGCAAAACGGCCTCCAAGATGTGCCTTGCAGCCATGAGGAAGAAGAAGAGTTTGAAAAATGGAGAAATGGGCAAATGAAGATGAAATAAATAGGAGAGAAGAAGAAAGAGAAACTAATACAAGGATGAACGATGATCCAATACAGCTTCAACTCCTTTGTATTTTCTGTACAATTAATTTACGGAAATGCCCCTATAAGTTTAGGTGTGAGCTATCATAACTATTGTGTTGGTTGTGGTCAAATAATGAAGTGAAGGATGGTGTGATTGAGTCAAACGGTGTCCACGAAATAATTTGTAAATTTAAGAGTGGAGTGAATGGAATTCAACTTGATAAAATATATATTCAAGTTTAATAGTAATACATTGAATAAATTAAAATTGATTTCGAATTATTGAACCTTTTAAATGTTGAAAACATGTAATTATATAAGCATCTATTTGAAATGAATTGAATTTAACTAATTTATTAGTAGTATTTATTGAAATTAAACTTATTTTTTTTAGGTGATAAGTTCAAGAGAATAAGCTTTTAAACCTTGTCTAATCGTTACTCTAAAAACTTTACTACAAACTCTATATTTACATCACTTTCTCTATTTATAGAGAAGCTTACTCAAAACATACTCAAAAATAGAAAAATGAATAGGCTACTCTATATTTAGAGGACCCTTACTCTAAAAATAGAGTAATCTCTATTTATAGATGAATCATTTGACCAATTGGCCTTTGGTCAAGTGGTACATCCACTAATAATGGGTGGGGATGACCAAGGATCGAACCTTGACTCCTGCAAAAATCTTAATTCTTCAAAAAAAATAAAAATAGAGAAATCATTAGATTGACCCTTACTCTATAAATAGAGTAATCTCTATTTATAAAGGAACAATTACTCTATTTATAGATGAACAATTGAATGTACTCTTAATCTACCAAAAGTATGCGTTGAATAAGCATCTCCTTGCAAATGCAAATGGAAACAGACCAAATCAAGTTTGAAGGGTTGCATTTTATATGGGTCTCACTAGTGTTAGATAATTATTGTATTGTGTATATGTAGTTAAGGTTACTTATGTAATTATACTTAATATGTTGTAACCCTAACCTTATGAATATATATATATACTGCCTCCACAATGTTTAGTGTTGGAGTGCAATTACGATCAATTGCTTTTGTATCTTGGTATCAGAGCTTTTTCCGGCCAACGTTGTCGCCGCCCCTTCCTGCTCATTTTGTTCCGTTTCTGCCACTGATCTCCCATGGCCACCACTGGAAAGACATCAGCCGCCCTTTCTACTACAATTGTTTCGTCTGATACTGTCGCCACTGCCCCTTCATTCTCTCATCAGTTAGCTGTCAAATTGGACTCCAGTAACTATGTTATGTGGCGCACCTTGCTGAGCACTATGATCGCCGGTTGCGGTCGTCTTAATCATGTTGACGGATCGATTGATGCACCAGCCGCCGTCCAACCCGATGGCCAACCTAATCCTGCCTTTCAATCGTGGTTCAAACAGGACCAATAGGTCCTCTCGTGGATTTTTAACTCCATTCAGCCGTCTTTATTACCACAAGTTATTGCTAGTCGTACTGCCCGTGACGCTTAGGTTAAACTTGAGCAAGCCTATGCATCAGGCTCGAAGGCTCAAGCTCGAGAGCTCAAGAAACAACTGCATAGCCTTGTGAAATCTAATTCAGAATCTATAACTGAATATATGCAACGAGCCAAGTCCTTGTCGGATCGATTAGCTTCAATTCAGTATCCGGTCTCGGAAGACGACCTTGTTGATGCTGTGCTAGACGGGTTGCGTGGCCCACTCTGAGAAGTATGTCGCACCTTTGCTGCTCGTAATATCGGATTTGATGATCTGCTCGGCTTACTGTTAACAGAAGAGAGACATCTGAATCGTGAACAAGCTGTTGCTACAGATATTAACGTTCCGAGTATTCATTATACCGCCAGAGCGCCTCGGGAGAATTTTAGAGGCAGGGGTCACGAGAAGCAGCACTCTCGTTCCCCCGGAGGACCTCCTGGCCCACGTTTTCAATTCCGTCCACCTGGAACTCCGCCGACGGGCTACAGACCTGCCACATCTCAGCGACCGTCGTGGCAAACACAATCAGCTCCACTTGATATTTCCACTTTCCGCTGTTATAACTGTCACGGTTACAATCACTTAGCTAAGGACTGCCCGAACAAGACACCTGCACCTTTTCCCTACCGCCCTCCCGCTATCCACCATACTACTGCAACTTATCCCACTGATTCTTCCTGGCTTTTGGACAGCGGAGCGACTCACCACCTGACTTCGGATTTGGGAAATCTGCAACTCCATTCAAAATATTCTGGACCTGAATGGGTAATGGTTCCTCTCTTCCTATTTCTCATATTGGTCATTCTGTGCTTCCCGCTTCTTCAAAATTGTTGAATTTATCTAATGTGTTACATGTTCCGGCTTCCAAATCGAATTTGATTTCAATTATTGCTCTCACTAAATCTAATGATGTTTTCGTTAAGTTTTTTGACAAATTTTTGTTGTGAAGGACCTCAATTCCAAACAGGTGATTCTTTGAGGCCCGAATAACAATGGACTTTACACTCTTTCGTCTGCTATCCCGTCTAGAGTTTGTTGCCATCTTACTTCCGTCTCCACCTGGCATCATCGTCCTGGTCATCCGGCTTCCCCAGTTGTTAGGAAAATTTTGAGTAGTCAGAATATTAGTTTTTCCTCTGATAAAGATGTTTTCACTTCTATTTGTTCAAGTTGTGCTCTTAGTAAGAGTCATAAACTTTCGTTTTCGTTGTCGGATACTACTGTGTCTTTTCCGCTTGAGATTATTTGTTCTGATTTATGGGACCAGCTTCTGTTCCTTCATATGATGGTTTTTCTTATTATGTTCTGTTTTACGATGCTTTCAGTAAATATAGCTGGATCTATTTTCTTCGTTATAAATCGAAAGTTCTGAATGTCTATATTAAGTTTCGTTCTGTTGTTGAGAAATTTTTTGGTCGTCCAATTAAGATTTTTCATTCTGATGGTGGGGGAGAATTTGTTGGCATGCATAAATATTTATCTGATAATGGTATTCATCACCGTATGTCATGTCCATATACTCCGGAACAGAACGGTGCAGCCGAAAGGAAACATCGTCATGTAGTTGAAACTGGTCTTGCTTTGCTTCACCATGTCAGGTTACCTATGTCTTTTTGGACCAATGCTTTTGACACTTCGTGTATCTAATTAATCGTATGCCCACTAAATCGTTGTGTCAGGTTTCTCCATTTGCTAAAATTTTTCATGTTTCTCCTGATTACACTGTCCTACGGGTTTTTGGATGTCTCTGTTACCCATGATTGCGTCCTTATAATTCTCATAAACTTGCTTATCGTTCTAGACAATGTGTTTTTCTGGGATATAGCAAAACTCACAAGGGGTACCGTTGCTATGATCCTGTTTCCAAAAAGCTTTATGTCTCACGACATGTTGTCTTTGATGAACAGGTTTTTCCGTATTCCATGTTGAGTGGTGATGTTGTTCCGCTTTCCTCTTCCCCAGCACCTCCTATGCCGACTATGGTTGTTCAACCGAGCTTCCCACCAATCTCTTCACCACAACCCTCATCCTCATCTTCATCTACCCAACTATCTTCACCTATACAAACACCTCGGCCTCCACCCTCATACCCACCAGCGCATACTTCTACCAACCCGCCAGCTCCCACTTTTACACCTCGACCACAATTCATGCATGCTCCGACGGAGGTCCATTGTCAAGCTCTAAAGCGTATATTACGCTATTTACAGGCTAGTGTGACTCACGGCCTTAGCTTTCAAAGGCAGGCGGGTCTTCAATTACAAGCTTTTTCTGATTCAGATTGGGCGGGCGATCCTGATGACCGACGATCAGTTACTGGTTTTGCTATTTTTCATGGTACAAATCTTATTTCCTGGACATCTCGTAAGCAACGTACTGTTTCCCGCTCCTCTACTGAAGCCGAGTATCGGGCTCTACCTTCCACTACGTCTGAACTCGCTTGGCTCACTGCTGCTTCAAGACATTCGGTTCCCGCTGACTTTGCCCCCTACTCTCTGGTGTGACAATCTCAGCGCTACTTATCTAACGGCGAATCCAGTGTTTCATCAACGCACTAAGCATCTTGAACTGGATTTCCATTTTGTGAGGGAACGGGTTGCCAATAACCAGTGATTGTCCGATATATTTCCATTGATGATCAAATTGCTGACAACTTCACCAAGGCTTTGTCTAGTTCCCGTTTTCACATGTTACGAGACAAGTTGGACGTTGTCAAGACCTCGGCTCAACTTGTGGGGGGATGTTAGATAATTATTGTATTGTGTATATGTAGTTAAGGTTACTTATGTAATTTTACTTAATATGTTGTAACCCTAGCCTTGTGACTATATATACTGCCTCCATAGTGTTTAGAGTTGGAGTGCAATTTACGTTCAATTGATTTGTATCTAAGGGGTGGTAACATACAATTCTCTCTTAGTTCTTTACTTTCATTTATCACTGGAAGACTCTTAACTTACGCATCAGAGTGACTTCCTCAACCTCCTGCAGACTAACATCTTTAACTCGTGCTTATGACTAACTTATACTCTATATTGTTGTTACACGGAAAATGAAGAAATAACTTGTGGAAAATAAACACTTTAGTGGTAAAACGAAACAGAAAAAAAAAATAACGGAAAGGGGAAATGGTAGTGGAGAATTGAGAGACATAAATGAGTTGGATAGTTAAGAATATAATCAAAATGAAAGAAAGCACATTAGTTTAGGGCAGTGGGTTTCAACGTGTTTGATGTTCCATGGTTTATGGGGTCATATCATGTCTCCAAATTCCCTTCTTTTTAGTTTTCCTTTGTTTTCTGATTGATTCCATCTCGGTTCTTGACACCTTTCCAAATGTTTTCTTTTTTCATTTAGGGTTTGCTTTGGTCTAACTTTCACGACATTCTTAACCCATCGTACATTTATAACTATACAAAACGGGATTATGATTTCAATGTGACTGAAATCTTAGCTTAGTAGTTAAGATGAAACTTATAGATTTTAAACATTTTAGTTTCGGACCACATTCATGGTGGGTTTAAAATTTTCCTTTTAATTTAACCTAAACCGCTATGAAATAAATTTTTTTCTTAAAAATAAATTAATTTCAAGTTCAAAACATATGAGACGACATAAGTGTTAGTATAGTTAACACCTTAGTCGGGTTTGACCAATGCCAGGGCTACCTAACTATTATAATGAGGACAATATGGAACCTACTCATTATAATAAGTTAATACGTGTATCAAGCTTTAAAAAATATAGGTAAAGAATTATAATCTCCCTCAAATTATCATATTAGACTACTCTCTTCGTGTATTTTGTTGTATAATTTACACATTTTTAAATTTGGCTTCTATCCAACTACTACCTTCATCCAACCACTACTTTCTTATGTTATATTATTTTACTTTTCCATCAAAATAGTTAATATCAGGGCTCTATTCACAAATACTTGATTTGGAGCCCAATTAGAGGACCATACATAATTAATTCTAAACATACATTTTTTTTTCCAGTTTTACGAGATTGTGAAGAAGCAGAGGCGTCCCCTTCCCCACCGACAGCATATCTCACCACCGCTCTCTGCCTCTTGCGCTGTTTCCGGAACTTGAGCTTGATTCGGCTTGTCAAAATCGCTCGGCTTGCCTTGATTTTGATTCTCCTTGGATTGATTTTGCGATTTCCTCTTATTTTTCCTTTTCGAGTGATCCGAGTTAGATGTGGGTGAAATTGACGGCCGATCCGTCACCGAGGATGTATTTGAAACATCCTGATTTCGTTAAGATGATGCAGGATATTAAAAAGAATCGAGTAATTTGAATTTGTATTTGAAAGACCAGAGAGTGATGCAAGCTTTGGGCGTTTTGTTGAATGTGAAATTTAGAGCGCCTACAGCTGATTTCGTTTGATTTCCGGTCGAGAATAAGGTCGCCAATGGGGTTGAAGAGAGAGGAGAGAGTGCCGGAAATTTGCTTGTTGAATTAGGAATGGATATTCGGCAAGCTGGGTCTATCGCCGGAAATGGGAATCAAATGGAGAAGGGGATAAATTTGCTTGTTCAATTGGTTGATTGTAGTTGGAGAAGGAGATATCTTGAGTTGATAAGTAAATCTAGACTTGAAATGTCAACCTGCAAGTTGATGGTGAGAAAACAAACATAACTACAATAACGATAACTAAAAGAAAAAGAAAACGTAAGATCAAGTTGGAGAAGAGTTAATAAAGTTGAGAGAGTGTAAAAGAATATTGTTAAAGAAAACAACTTAAAAATAATATTACAACTTAGAACAAGATTGTTGAGTAAATTGAATACGTGTATACTATTACAATATTTATTAATTTTGTTTTTAAAAAGTGAATTTGTAAGTCCTACCTTATCAAGTGGAATATAACAAAAGCATATTCATTTCCTCAGGTGGAATATATCAAAAGCATAATCATTTTCTCGTGTACTAATGCTCTAATATATCTCTGATCTTGCCATATCTTGCATTTATTGTCTTTGGTCTTTTCTAATTACCGTTGATGTATCTAGTCTTGCCAAAACAGCACCTCCGGTACTCCTAAATCTGATATGGCTGCTGACGTGGCATGAGTTGACTTTTAGAGAGAGTGGTTGACTTTTTTGGATGACGTGGCGTCGACGTTCAAAATTTTATATTCAAAAAATTTTCATATGTTGACGTGGCAGTGACATGGCGATGATGTGGCACACGTGTGTCACACTCACGGGGATGAGAGTGGTTAAGTCCGATTCAGGAGTATCAGAGATATGTTTTTGCCAAAACCAGGGACATGAACGGTTATTTGAAAAGACCAAGAACACCAAATACAAAAATTGCCAAAACCAGGAGCATATTAGGGCATTAGGCCTTTTCTTGTTAATCAATTTTGGAAATTTGAACTTCAAATGTTGTATTGGAAAGTTCAAAATATTCAAAATGGTCCTTAAGCTTCATCTCGTTTTATTTCAATAGATAATACATCATTGCTTGAATTTTTGTCAATTTGTTTCTATTCATTATTTTAGCCTCTCATTTTTTTAGTTTCTCTCTTTTATAAATATATGATGTATAAAAAACGCCGTGT